>RJWK010012321.1:0-40589 GCA_004363435.1 Platanista minor
CGATGCAGGGGACGCGGGTTCGTGCCCCAGTCCGGGAGGATCCCACGTGCCGCGGAGCGGCTGGGCCCGTGAGCCATGGCCGCTGAGCCTGCGCGTCTGGAGCCTGTGCTCCACAACGGGAGAGGCCACAGCAGTGAGAGGCCCGCGTACCGCAAAAAAAAAAAACAAAAAAAAAAACTACAATGAGGTATCACCTCACACCTGTCAGAATGGCCATCATCAAAAAAATCTACAAAGAATAAATGCTGGAGAGGGTGTGGAGAAAAGGGAACACTCTTGCACTGTTGGTGGGAATGTAAATTGGTACAGCCGCTATGGAGAACAGTATGGAGGTTCCTTAAAAAAAACTAAAAATAGAGCTACCATATGATCCTGCAATCCCACTCCTGGGCATATATTGGGAGAAAACCCTCATTCGAAAGGATATATGCACCCCTATGTTCACAGCAACGCTATTTACAATAGCCAGGACATGGAAACAACCCAAATGCCCATCGACAGATGCATAGATAAAGAAGATGTGGTACTTATATACAATGGAATATTACTCAGCCATTAAAAAGAATGAAATAATGCCATTTGCAGCAACATGGAGAGACCTAGAGATGATCACACTAAGTGAAGTAAGTCAGAGAAAGACAAATATCATATATTGCTTATATGTGGAATATGAAAAAAAAAAAGAATGGTACAAATGAACCTATTTACAAAACAGAAACTGAGTCACAGATGTAGAAAACAAACTTATGGTTACCAAAGGGGACAGGGTGGGGTATAAACTGGGTTATTGGAATTGACATATATACACTACTATTTATAAAAGACAACTAATAAGAACCTACTGTATATCACAGGGACCTCTATTCGGTACTCTGTAGTGACCTGTATGAGAATAGCGTCTAGAAGAGAGTGGATCTATGTATAACTGATTCACTTTGCCATACAACAGAAACTAACACAGCACTGTAAATCAACTATAGTCCAATTAAAAAATTAATTTAAAAAATATATTTAATATATCTATCCATCTATTTCTCTATCAAGCATCTACCCATCGACCAATTATCCATCTCTACCCATCTATCAATTATCTCTAATATATCTAGCTAGCTATTAATCTATTTATCCATCATCTATCCATCTATCAGTAATCCATCTATCTCTAAATGGTTCTCAAGAGTGAGCAGTTTTGCCTTCCACCTGTCCATATGTGAAGACATTTTGATTGTCACCACTGGAGAGGGGCATCCCTACTGGCACGTGTTGGGTGGAGACCAGGGATGCTGCTCCACAGCCCACAGTGCCCAGCACGCCCCACATCTGAGTCCGCCAACGTCTATGGAGACTGGCCGTCCCTCCGCTTGTGTTTACGCTGGACCTGGAATCACCCTCCAAATCCTCACTGAAGGCCAGCAACCATCCTCTATTCTGACTCTGGTGTGGACGTCGGGTGACTCCGCTCTGACTGGGAGGCTGGTGGAGAAAGACAGGATGGTGGTGCTAGGGACCCTCAGATTCTTCTGGCAGGGCAACGGAATGACATGTGATGGGTGCCACCAGTTCACCGAGGCTCCCAATGACTTTGCAATAGGGTTAGAGATGGATCTAGGAAATGATTTTCACACCTGAAAAAAACGGGGAGCTTATTACCCCATAAGGGTCCCACTTGGTCTGAATGAATACCCCTGGTAGATCACACTGCTGTCCCAGGAAGGTCCAGAGCGTCAACTTGGAAAGATGGTGAGTGCTTAAAAGTGCAGTTTTGGGACTTCCCTGGCAGTCCAGGGGTTAAGAGTCTGCGCTTCCACTGCAGGGTGCCAGGGTTCGATCTCTAGTCGGGGAACTAAGATGCCACACGCTGCACAGCCTGGCCAAAAAACTTTAAAAATTTTTTTAAATTAAAAAATAAAAGGTCAATTTCATCAACGCTCTCAAAGGTAAGAGAAGCAAGATGGGACTGATGAGGATTCATGAAAATCAGGATGAACATTCATGCTCCCAAATCACCCAAATGCTGCATTCATCAATGTCCCCTCCCCCCACCAACCCAATATGTTTTATTGTGTGACCCTGATAGTGGGTTGAATTCTGTCCCCCAAAAAGATATGTCCAGCTTATAACCCCTGGTGCCTGGGAATGTAAAGATACTGAGAAACAGATTCTTGGAAGGTAATTAGAATGTCAGGATGACATCATCTTGGATTTAGCGTAGGGTGTAAGTCCAATAACTGGTGTACTTGTAAGAGAAAAAAGAGACCCAGACACAGAGGAGAAGCCCCGTGAAGACAGAGACAGAGACAGGAGGGATGTAGCCACAAGCCTACGGACGCCTGGAGCCCCCAGAAGCTGGGAGAGGCAGGAAGGACCCTCCCCTGGAGCCCGGACCACACTTGACCTTAGACCTCTGGTCTCCAGAACTGAGGGAGGATGAAGTTCCCTTGTTTTAAGCCCCTCAGTTTGGGGTCATTTGTGACGGCAGCCCTAAGAAATTAACACAGCCTTAACTGAAGACATGAACCTCCATTCAAGCTGGCTCTCACTAATCTTCTGTGCTATAGTTCAAGCAACTTTCTCTGGACCTTTCCTTCCTCAGCCACATCCACCATTTCAGTAAGTATCACCTAGAAGCTTCTTAGAACAAATGCTTAGCATCACGACAGACCCCTTCATTTCTCTCATGCTCCACATTCAATTGGGAAATTTAAAATATATCCCACTTCCATTAACTTCTCCTCATCAACAGCCCCACCTTTGTATGAACAGTGTCTTTTAATTTTCTGTATTGCTGATACGTTGACTGACATCCAGCATCTGGGGTCTTGCTGACCATGGAGGGACTGCCCCTCCCAGGAGTAGATACTTCCTCCAGATAGTAAATAACTAGCCCATAAGCATGCTTCTCAAATGCAAACCAACCCATGCAGAGTCCACACCCCACCCCCTTCTCTAAGGGCTCTCACAGTCTGGGCCACCATTCACCTGCCCTCATCCCCCCAGGACAGGTACCAGACAACTAGCGCAGCCCTTGCACCCAGGACCTGCTGGAATTATTCACACCAGCCCATCCTATCCCCGCTCAGCCTGCCTCCCCTGTTCCTTCCTGCGAAAATCACAACAAAGGCTCTTGTCTAGGTTTTCCCCTCTCCCTAAACCAACCCTGATGCTTCCCCATGTAACCCTGCATGGCGTGGTGTGCTCCCTCCTTTTGGGGACTGTGAGAAACCAACTCTTTTCAATGTCAGTTGCTCCTAATCTGTTGGCCTCACCATACCTGAATAATAACAAATCCTCTATTTCAAAACAACCTTCCCCAAGCCACCATCTTTCCTGTGATGGCCATGGGCTCTGGCAGAAATGGGGCAGAGGCCCAATTTCCATAACCCATAGACAATGTTCCTCTGTGGTTTCCCAGCCCTGGGGGTTTGTCTTCGCAGTGTCTAGCCATCACTTGTATTGTCACAGAACTATTATTACTTTTTTAAGTTGCAAACTTCTGTTCAATAAGCTACGCTGTGAAATCCACATCCATAAATAATTGGGTTTTCTTAGTGCTCCCCAATTTACCACATTTCTGAAAAAGAATAAATTCCTTGAAAGATAGAAGAAAACAAAACACATCCTTGCAGTATGCAGGAGGACTTTTCAGGTGAACACATTTTAAAGTCCCGATATAAGCACTTATTTGTATTTTAACCTAGCTTAAAGATGTAGGAATTGAAAAATGGATTTTTTTTTATGAATTAAAAAAATATTGATATTGATCACTACTGCAGACCAAAACACCTGAAATCTCACCTTCTCCAAACCTGTAAAAACATTCCTCAAAATAGCGTAGGGGGACGGATTCCTCTCACTGGTAAGAGAATATTTACCCTACTTGTGTCAACAACTAAATACAACTTCATAAAGCCTTCAAAACCTAATTCTGACAAAACCTTTTCTCCTGTCCTTTCTCCAAAATTCAAAAATCTACCTAGATCAATTTTACAAGCCATCGTGAGATCAGGTCCCGTTTCTTTTTGTTTTTTTCTTTTTTTGGAACCCACACATCAGTACTTTTATTAAAGCAAGTTGAGTGACTGTGATGAGCAGACAAGACTGAAAATCACTGGCCCCCAAAAAACTGATTGTAGAACAGAACATATATTATTTCTAAATTATAATACTCTAGAGTAATTAAAATACAATACGCAGAGTTTTCTATTAATTCATATTGTTACAGAAGTGTTATTATGTGGAAGTCTGCCACACATAAATTTAAAGGCAAGTGTTTCCAATCATGTCTACTGACTTCATAACTCTTCTGTGTTTGGTATTAATAGGGTTACTTAAATTGAACTGCATTAGATTAATACGCTATTGCGTAATTAGGGTCCCATTTCCATCCATGACCACCAAAATGGACATCCCCTTAACGTGAAGACCTCATGGCTCCTTCTGTGTAAACCCACAAAAGCAAAGCATAGCTGCGCACTTAAATGAAACCTTCATTATACACGCACATACACACAAGCAGTATCATTCAGTTCCAAGAGACACGGAGGATTTCTAGGTAATTTGATATAATTATCTTCAATTCACCGAGTGCATAAGAAGCAGTGAAATAAATGGGTTAGTAACACAAAATCTACTTTAAAAAATATTTTTTTTTTTAGAAACACAATTCTTTCTTTTTAAGTGTTTTTTCAGGGGATATTCTTTTTTTTGTTTTTTGGGGTTTTTTTTTTTTGCCGGTACGAAGTCCTCTCACTGTTGTGGCCTCTCCCGTTGCGGAGCACAGGCTCTAGACGCGCAGGCTCAGCGGCCATGGCTCACGGGCCCGGCCGCTCTGCGGCACGTGGGATCTTCCAGGACCGGGGCACGAACCCGCGTCCCCTGCATCGGCAGGCGGACTCTCAACCACTGCGCCACCAGGGAAGCCCAAGGGGGTATTCTTTTTGAGATGAGTTTTATTTTATTTATTTATTTTGGCCAGGCTGCACGGCATGTGTGATCTTAGTTCCCCAACCAGGGATTGAACATGCACCCCTGTACTGGACCACCAGGGAAGTCCTACTTTTTTTTTTTTTTTTTTTAATTCTTATATATTAAAAAAAATTTTTTTTACTGAGGTAGAGTTGTTTTACAATGTTGTATTAGTTTCTACTGTACGGCAAAGTGAAGTGGAGTTCCCTGTGCTATAGAGCAGGTTCTCATTAGATTATTTTATACATATTAGTGCATATATATGTCAATCCCAATCTCCCAATTCCTACGACCCTCCCCCTACTTTTAATTTCTTTTAAATGTTTTTTGCAAACCTAAGAGGAGAGCCGAATGTCCCAGGCAGCTCACTGGTTTCTCGGCAAGGGAGATGCACTGTTTTAAGAGAATTTAAAATAAACTCTGAGACACCCCAGCATTGGAGTCTGGAGTATGTGTGCCTCACAGGTGGGTCTTCAACTGGAGCTGATGACATCGAATGAGCTACAAATAAAAACATAAGTGTCTGGGCTTCCCTGGTGGGGCAGTGGTTAAGAATCCGCCTGCCAGTGCAGGGGGCACGGGTTCGAGCCCTGGTCCGGGAAGATCCCACATGCTGCGGAGCAACTAAGCCCGTGCGCCACAACTACTGACCCTGCACTCTAGAGCCCACAAGACACAACTACTGAGCCCGTGCACCATAACTACTGAGCCCGTGTGCCACAACTACTGAAGCCCGTGCACCAGAACTACTGAGCCTGCGTGCTGCAACTACTGAAGACCGCATGCCTAGAGCCCATGCTCCGCAACAAGAGAAACCACCGCAATGAGAAGCCCGTGCACCTCAATGAAGAGCAGCCCCCGCTCGCCACAACTAGAGAAAGCCTGCGCGCAGCAACAAAGACCCGACGCAGCCAAAACTAAATAAGTTAAATAATTTTTTTTTTTTTAAAAGCTAATCACTTAAAAAAAATTTAAAAATAAAACAAAACCGTAAGTGTCACTCGGAAGTTGCATCGTTACTTCTATGCATGAATGTGCAATGAAGGTTTGGAGCATGGCTGTCCCCTTGGCTGTCCTTTTACTGATGAACCTTTCACAAGTACGTGATGTTTCCGTGCTCAGGGAAGCTTTCCCCTCAGCAGGGAGGTGATGATCAGCGAAGATTTTCTAGGCATGAAGCTCCAGCTTCCAAGACTGACCAGTAGGGATTTGTGCAATGATGCTGAGAATCAACGGTGGTTTTCCATGTCCTTGGTGGACCCAGTAGCAAGTGGACGATGACAAGCCACCGTTTACATAGAGGAGATGAGGTGTCTCTTCAGCTGAGCCAGGAGGAGCCTGCAGCCATTCTAAAGTAACCATCAGGACCCCTCTATGAGCATGCGGACGGCATGGTAACATGGATCATGATGGATCCCCAGATGGTCTGCACTTCGCTACAGCACCCACAGCTCTGTCTAAAACGGTGCATTTATTTAGCTACTGACGAACAACCCGATCAGGGCTCAGCCCCACAGCTTCCGGGAGACCTACCGCTCTCCATCCCCTGCATGAGCTCAGAACCCCAGGGAAGCTGGTGCACCCACAAAACGGCCTCCCGTGTAATTTCCACAGTGGGATGTGATTTTGCACTGCAGTTCCTCACATGCTACTGTGCACTCTGGATGGGCACGCTACCTGCAGTTTCCAGGGTATGACCAAGCACAGAGTATGACCAACACATACAACACTCCACTGTAGGGAGACACCACACCTTCCTTAGCCATTCATCCAGTGATGGTCACCCGAGGCTGGTTTAGAAGCTTGTATCTGCGGGCATGGAGGTCTGGTGGGCGTTGTATCTGCGGGCTCAGAGAATGACCAACACACAGAGTGTTCCACTGTAGGTAGACACCACATCTTCCCTATCCGTTTGTCCATCGATGGAGGAATGCCCTTTGGCCAACATCTCCCCAATTTCCCCAACCCCCAGCCCCTGGTAAACACCACTGAACTCTGTTTCTACAAGTTCAAGATGTTTCAGATATAAGTGAGATCATGTAACTAGCCTTCTCAAACGATCCCCAAAAATTGAAGCTATTTTTGAAGTTTTTTCAGATATAAGTGAGACCCTACACTATTTCTGAGACGATACAGTATTTTTGTATTTCCCTGTCTGATGTATTTCCTGGTACAATACCCTCAAGGGTCAACCATGTTGCTGCCAATGGCAAGATTTCCTTCTTTCTCATGGCTGGATTACGGTCTACTGTAGGTAGAGACCACATTTCTTTGTTGTTGCTGTTGTTTTGGTTTGTTTTGGTTCTCTTTCTTTTTTATTACTTTTTATTGGAGTATACTTGCTTTACACTGTTGTGTTAGTTTCTGCTGTACAGCAAAATGAATCAGCTCTATGTATACCTCTAGACCCTCTTTTTTGGATTTCCTTCCCATGTAGGTCACCGCAGAGCATTGAGTAGAGCTCCCTGGGCTCTACAGTAGGTTCTTATTAGTTATCTGTTTTATACATGGTACTGTGTATCTGTCCATCCCAATCTCCCAGTTCATCACAGCCCCCTTCCCCCCTTGGTGTCCATACATTTGTTCTCTGCTCCTGTGAGAGATCACGTTTCTTTGTCCATTCATCCGTGGATGGACACTTGGGGTCTTTTCGAAGCTCATGCCTGTGGGCCCGGAGGTCTGAGATTCCTCCAGCCCTTGTCACCTGCAAAGTGATGGTGGCATGGGTGGAGATGGCCATCTGCGGCCACAGACCCAGAGCACTCATGCTGAGGAGAGCATGCTCACACTGTAAATACAAGCCCCATGTCCCCATGGGGGTCACAGCTCTGATCTGGGTCTTCTCTCACGTGCTATGGCACAGCATCCCTGACATCCTGATTCCCCTTTACTGGGCTGCACGCCCTCTGATCCTCCCCTAGCTACCCGAGGACAGATTCTATTTCTAGCTCCTGGGCAGGCGGGTGACCGAGTGGCAGTGCCCATCTGGCTGGCCCCTATTTGCCTTTGGAGACAGCCTGGCCTTTCTCCCAAATCCCCAAACATAAAAATAGTCACCAGATCAACTCACCAGGTGACAAGCACATGAGCCGTGTGTTCCTCCTAAAGTCTCGTGGTCACCTGGGCTGGCCTGAGACGCAGCCCTGGTCCCTGGCAGAGACACACTCCCATTCACTCCGTTCACGTAACTGCCATGGTCAAGGCGCCAAGTGGGCACCACTGAAGGAAGACCCACCCCCTGCTCCAGGCCCCTCCTTGCAGCCGCTCATGGAGCCACAGGGCTCTGTTCTGACTTGTCCCCTGGAAGGCAGACATGGCTTCTCCCACCGTCCCTTTATGCCAACATTCTGTGATCCTCAGTTAAATATGCACCGGGGATAGAAAAACGTAAGAAGGCTCTTGGAGAAGGTGGGTGCCAACATGCCAACCGGTGGGGCCCAACGGGAAAGTCAACCATTCAGATTCCGAAGGGAGGAGCCTCGAGCCCAATCTGGTGACTTAGTTGATGGCACAGACAAGCCAGAGGACATTCCCAGCTCCATCCTGGAGAATCAAGAGAGATGGCCCTGAGCCCCTCTGTTGGCCCTTCCAGTTAACCGGTACCTTTGGAAGGTTCCTCTTTCTGAAGTGTCAGTGGGACCCTCTGTCACCTAGCTATCGTCTTCTCCCCATTGAGAATCTGTATATATCTCTATGTCTGCATCCGTATGTACATCTACATCTATCCTATCCACATGTATACGTATATCTACTTACATCTACATCTATATGTACATCTGTATTATACCTGTATGTGCATCTATATCTATTTATATCTACATCTATTATACCTATATGTGTATCTATAATCTATTTACATCTACAAGTACATCTGCATCTACACACACACACACACACACACACACACACACACACACACACACACACACAAACACATCCTGTTGGTCCCGTTTCTCTGGCGAACCCTCACCAATACACCCAGGACCTGTGTTCCCTTCTTTCCTAGGACATAAATAAGGTTGAGGCGAACACCCAGGACAAACTCTCAGCCAGGAAAGCCCTTTGCCCTTGTGCCCACCCAAAGAACTCCCCACTCACCCTCTAACATCTGGCTCAGACACATCTGATTCATGATGGTGTGTTCAGGCAACACCCGGCATGCCAGCCACAGCATCTGCGCACACATCTGCTCAAGCACACCTGCCATGGCTTTAAGACCCTGGGAATGGAAATCTCCCCAACCCACTGGCCAATCTTGTAGGCTCAGCATTTGTAAGGACATCACGGAAGCACAGAAGGGGTCATCGGAGACGTTTCCTCTCCACTCGCACAGCCCAGCCTGGCACCACTTTCCGTGCCAGTCGCTGCATTTTCCGCCCACCTGGTTCTCCTCCCTCTGGCTTCCCCTCCTGCCAGCGGTCATGAAGCTGCTGTCGAGCTCAATCTCCCAAAATAGCTCCTGTCCCACCCACGGCCTTTGGGAAACCTCCTCCAGCTTCATGTAACAATGACTTGACTCCCAAGAACCCCACCCCTGCTGCCCATGGCTCATTCCCAAAGGTAGGGATACACCACCCTGAGAATGTCCCCCTGCATTAAACAACATTCTCCCTTCCAGCCGCCCCACGGTATGTTCCAGCACCGTGAGGGCCGTGTGCATGTGTCATGTACGAAACAGCGGCATCTGTCCCCACGTGGACCACAAGCTGATTCCCACCGCCGATGGGCACTCAGTGTTCCGTCCACCCAAGGGACGTCCCCTCCACTTCAGCTGCGGCCGGGAAGCGGCGTCCCCCGACTCACCCCGTCTGCAGTGCATCAGAATCCCCACAGCTGCCAATCCAAACCCAGGGTCCCGCACGGAACCCAAACGGAACCAAGCGGAACCCTACCCTGGGATGCTCCAAGGGCAAGGCAGAAAAAGACAGTTTGTCAGCACTGGAGGTAAAGCAAGGAAAGAGAAGCTGTCCTGGGGGAATGAATCTTCTCTTTAGTGACCGGAGACCTCAGAGGGAGGGAATGCGCCTCGCGCGGGCGCCCGGGCTCTCCTCCCGGCTGCTGAGAGTGACGGGAGGAGCAGCGTGGCTGCAGACTGGACGTGTGGGCAAAGGCTTCAGAGGGATCAAGCTGTGGTCAGTCCCTTGCAGGCAAACTTTTGACATGGGTGTTGGTTCACCCTGGATGTGTGAGTCTGTGTTGATTCAGTCGAAAAATAAAACAGAGGCTCAACCGTGTGATGGGTGTGAAAGGGACCCGCCCCCCCACGGACGGTAAGAAAGAGGTACGTGCAGATACTAAGCAAAATGAAAATCAGAAGTCAAAATGAAAAAAAAAAAAGCCCGATGTGTGTGCCATGGCCATCTGGCTTTGCAAAGACAGGACGAGAGAGGAAGGTATGTTTACACACAGCAGGTGCCGGGAGAGGCCAGCAGACGTGCATTTGAGTTCCCGGCCAGCTGCTGCAGCAGAAATCTGTTCACCTGGGAGATGGCAGGGAGGAGCCTCAGAAAATTAAAAGTAGCGCCTACGCCATCATCAAAAAGTCTACAAATAATAAACGCTGGAGAGGGTGTGGAGAAAAGGGAGCCCTCCTACACTGTTGGTGGGAATGTAAACTGGTGCAGCCACTATGGAGAACAGGACAGAGGTTCCTTAAAAAAAACTAAAAATAGAGCTACTAAATGATCCAGTAACCCCACTCCTGGGCATTTATCCGGAGAAAACTCTAATTAGAAAAGATCCATGCACCCCAGTGTTCAGAGCAGCACTATTCACAGTAGCCAAGACATGGAAACAACCTAAATGCCCATCGACAGACGAATGGATAAAGAAGATGTGGTACATCTATACAATGGAATATTACTCAGCCATAAAAAAGAATGAAATAATGTCACTTGCAGCCACATGGATGGACCTGGAGATGATCATACTAAGTGAAGTCAGTCAGAGAAGGACAAATACCATGTGATATCGCTTATATGTAGAATCTAAAATATGACACAAAGGAACTTATCTACAACACAGAAACAGACTCAGAGACACAGAGAACAGACTTGGGGTTGCCTGGGGGAGGGAGTGGGGGAGGGATGGAGTGGGAGTTTGGGGTTAGCAGATGCAAACTAGTATATACAGGATGGATAAACAACCAGGTCCTACTGTAGAGCACAGGGAACTCTATTCAATATCCTGTGATAAACCGTAATGGGAAAGAACATGAAAAGAATGTATGTATACACATAATTGAGTCACTCTGCGGTACAGCAGAAATTAACACAACATTGTTAATCAACTATACCTCAATAAAATTTTAAAAATACATATATAAATACATATTTACATTAAAAACAAGAAGGAGAACCTACGATCCAGCAACCCCATGTCTGGGAATTTACCCAAAGAATTGAAAAAAGCACTTAAAATAGATAACTGCACGCCCATGTCCACAATAGCCAAGATGTGGAAACAGCCCCAATGTCCATCGACAGATGCACGGATAAAGGAAATGTGGTGCATATATAATAATGGAATAGCATACAGACTTTACAAAAGAAGGAGATTCCGCCATATGCAGCAATATGGATGAACCTGGAGGGTATTATGTTCGGTGAAATAAGCCAGTTACTAAAGGACAAATGCTGCAGGATTCCACTTACATGTTGCATCTAAAATAGTCAAATTCATAGAATCAGAGAGCAGAATGGGGGTCGCCAGAGGCAAGGGTAGAGGAACGAGGAAGATGAAGGTCAGTGGGTGTAGAGTTTCTGTTTAGCTGGATGAATAAACTCCAGACATCTACGGTATGTACTGTGCCCATAATTCACAATATGGTATCATACACTGAACACGTTCTCAAGAGGGCAGATCTCCTGTTAGGTGTTCTCACCACAATAAAATAAAATTTTCGAAAAAGAAAATCAAAAAAGTTTTAAGGTTCAAATCCATAATGGAATTCACAGTGAGAGCTATCCACGGGCTTCCCTGGGGGCTCAGCGCTTAAGAATCCGCCTGCCAATGCAGGGGACACGTGTTCACGCCCTGGTCCGGGAAGATCCCACATGCCGCGGAGCAACTAAGCCCGGGCACGACAACTACTGAGCCTGCGCTCTAGAGCCCGCGAGCCACAACTACTGAGCCCGTGTGCCACAACTACTGAGCCTGCGCTCTAGAGCCGCCCACACGCCACAACTACTGAAGCACATGCGCCTAGAGCCCGTGCTCTGCAACAAGAGAAGCCACCGCAATGAGAAGCCCGCACACCGCAACCAAGAGTAGCCCCTGCTCGCCGCAACTAGAGAAAGCCCGCGGGCAGCAACGAAGACCCAACGCAGCCAAAAATAAAACAAATAAATTTTTAAAAAGTGAGAGTGATCCTAACCCTAACCTTAACCCTAACCGTCCACATCTGCTTTGATGAGTGGACAGAAATACCTGTACTTTGTGTATTAAGGACTTGAATATAAATTACTGCTTATAAAAAATATAACAAGAAATGCATTAATTACTGTGCCCCTGGCATCTACCAAGTAACCTCAGAGAGGTCACAGCTCAGCCAACGACGCGGTGTTCTGTTGCTGACCCAGAGAACTTTCGATTGAAGCAGCAGGGCCACAGGCCACCATGCCTGGTGACAGAAGCCAGAGAGACACCATCCAACGGACAGCAGTGTCCGGGACATGACGAGGGCCATGGCGTGTGTGTCTGGTCTTTGGATGAAGCTGAGGGACCAGTCCTGACTCCCTGCCCCAAGAAGGAGGCAGCTAAGGCTGCAGGACAAGGTTCCCTGGCTTCCGAGGCCGGAGGTCCCGTCCATGTGGGTGAGGCTGCCAGGCCAGTAGCCTGTCCTGCTTTGGATAAGGGCAGGGCTCAGAGAGGGAGCCAAGTGGCGCCCCAGGTGTCCACTCCAGCCTGGAACCATCACTGGATGGCTGTCCACTCTGGTCTTGAGCCATTACTGGATGGATATCCACTCTGACCTGCTACCATCACTGGATGGCTGTCCACTAGCTGTGAACCATCCATCACTGGATGGCTTTCCACTCTGGCCTGCTACCATCACTGGATGGCTGTCCACTCTAGCCTGCTACCATCACTGGATGGCTGTCCACTCTATCTGTGAACCATCACTGGACAGCTGTCCACTCTGGCCTTGAACCATCACTCTGGCCTTGAACCATCACTGGATGGCTGTCCACTCTGGCCTGGTAACTTGTACCTGGCTCACAGCAGCAGGGACCATGCCGCAGCTGGCCCCCATCTGGGGATTCCCCAACCTTGGAGAGCAAGTGCCCACAGACAGAGTTCATGGGCGGCTGTGACCTCTCACAGGTCCTGCCCCCTGTCCTTCCACGTCGGGCAGCTGAAGGACTGAATAGTTAATATGAAAGTCTTAAAAATCACAGAAAAATGTGGCCACATCTGAGATCTACAGAGCAAGAAGGAAAGAGAGTCAGCCCAGCTCCTTCAGGGTCAAAGAGTACGCGTTCAAAGAACTACCCAATCGTGGGACTCATGAGGAAAGACACGCAAACACCAAAGAAGGAAATAATATGCAATATGTAAATATGTAATCATCTGTAGGATGTGAATAATAATAGTACGTAAGACAGGTGAGGAGCATGAGTTCAAAGGAAGATTTACCCAAAGCAAAAGAGAATGAGCATCAGGCAGCATCCGTCTGTCATCCTAAAGACAGTGAGCGATTAGAGGGGTGACGTCCTGAGACTGCGTGGGGCTGGCAGCCCCAGTGGAAGATGCTATAAAGTCAAGTTCTGGAGAACCTGGCACAAGAGTAGACAGAGCAAAGATCGGAATTGACACTGCAGAGAATCACCTCAGTGATGTGGAAAAATACAGAATGCACGAGAAAAAGATGATGAGAGAAAATGAACAGAGGGGGGAAAATGCAACAGATAGCAGACAGGTGAGACTTGGCATAAAGATTAAGGGGTGTCTCCTTATGTACAAAACAGAAACAGACCCACAGACACAAAACAAACTTATGGTTAACAAAGGGGGGTAGTTAATTAGGAGTTTGGGATTTTAACATATGCACGCTACTGTATATAAAATAGATAACCAACCAGGACCTACAGTATAGCCCAGGGAACGATAGTCAATATCTTGTAATAACCTATAATGGAAAAGAATCTGAAAAAGAATATATGTATACGTGTAACTGAGTCACTTTGCTGTACCCCTGAAATTAACACAGCACTATAAGTTAACTATGCTTCAATTTAAAAATGGTCTGAAAAGAGACAATGGGTATCTCCGAAGAAATGAACTGTGGGAGAGAAAAATGGAAAAATACGGAAAGGTTCAGTATCAGGAAAAAAGCCCTGTGAGACAGACTCAAACCTGCAATAAGAAGACTTATTATAGAACATATATATTATTTGTAAATGCCCGTTAAGTCCACTAACCACATCCTGGTAAAGCTGTTGTGCTTTAAAGATGGAGAGAAAAAATCCTAAAAGCTTCCCGGGAGGAAAGCCATGACGTCTGACAAAGGGAAAATCAAATAACGTCAAGACGCCTCTTCCCCCACTGTTAAGATTTCAGCAAACAGTGAAGAAACATCTCCAGGATCTTGAATTACAAGGGCTTCAACAAATACTTGTAGACCCAAGAGGCTAATCATTCCGGCAGGAAAGCAAGATACTGTCACATACTTTAGGAATCAAGAAATAAAAACAGGTCACTTTTTGTCTCCCACAAAATGTACTGAGACACACCCACTCCGGCTCATTGGGACTCCCCCGGCCAACCAAGAACTCACCCTCGATAGGGGATTAGGAGGCACAAACTACTATGTAAAAAGTAAATAAGCTACAAGGATATATTGTACAGCATGGGGAAGCGAGCCAATATTTTCTAGTAACTATCAATGGAGTATAACCTTGAAACATTGTGAATCACTATGTTGTACACCTCAAAGTTATGTAATACTGTAAATCAGCTCTACCTCGATAAGAAAGAACAGGAAAGGAACTCAGCCTTGGGCAAAGAAGGGCAGTGAACCTCAAAATGACAGATTCAGAACTGGGGTTACTGGAACCACGTCTACGTAACTGGGGTGAAGTTAACATCGTAAAAACAAAACAGCTCTTGAGAAAAGAACATCATTTCTAAAATTTATTTTTTAAAAGTATGAGAGAGTAATACGAAAAGGTTTTTCTCTCAAAACACCCATCATCACGCTACTATATATAAAATAGATAAGTAATAAGGACCTACCGTAGAGCACAGGGAACTCTACTCAGTACTCTATAATGACCTATATGGGAAAAGAATCTAAAAGAGTGGATACATGTCTACGTATAACTGATTCACTTTGCCGGACACCTGAAACTAACACAACACTGTAAAATCAACTAGACTCCAATAAAAAATTTTTTAAAAATAAGAAACACCCTTCATTTGAAAGAGATGGAGTTTGGTGGAGTTGTATGATTATGGAACATCATTTCTCTTCAAAGGGCGAAGCCCATGGTCAGGGTTTCATTTCTGACAATCAACTGAGAAATGTGCTTTGTTTCACGTTATGTGAGTTTCGACTTATAAAACCAAAATTACCAGAGTGCTGGGGAGGTGAGACATGTGGGTTCCATGGAGACAAAACCTGCACTAGAGCACAAAACTCTGAAAACAGATAAATAACAAAGAAGCACAAAAAGATACACAGTTCCAAATAAGAAGACAGAGGGAGTTACAAACATATATTTTTTTAAGCTGATGGAATAAACATACCTATTCGAGGAAAGATGAACCCTATCACCGAAAGGCTGAAGGCAAAAACTAAATATACTGCCTCTGAAAAGAATGCATAAAAGAGTGATCTGGGTTGAACAGAAAAGAGAGTTACAGGTAAATATAAACCAAAAGCAACCCAGGGTCAAAATATTATTTTCAGAAAAAAATAGATTCAAGGCCAAAATATTCAACACTTTACTGTGTGTGATGCAGGGCAGACTGTTGCCATGAAGCTCTAATGGCCATGACATCACCATTTACCTTGTTGGCCACTTAAGAGTGTATCACCCAGGGATCTGATACAGCCAGGCTCTCCCCAAGATATGTCGGAAGGTCCTTCTGCTTGGTTACTGCGATCTATCAAAGGATGCGGTACCTAAAATCCACCAGAAAATGTGGGCAAATCTCTACTGTTCTTTGGATGCCAAAAACTTAATATTCTGCCCCCTCACCACCAAAGGTAGATATTTCATGGTTGAATGACTAAATATCAAATAAATATCTATAGTCAGGAACACCAGGTCCCTTGGCACGTTCAAGGCAAAGACGGAGCTGGAATGTGGGGACAGAATGAGTGACTAGAAAGGCAACACCAGTCCCCTCCCACCCAGTTCCACACGCTGGATGGAAATTTGTCTTCAGTTGGAGAAAATGCACCACTTAGAGGAGACCCTTTTTATACACGTTTTAAGAGAACTTTTCAAAAGACCGCTAGTGATGCCAACAATGGTGATTATAACAGCTGAAGATATGTATGCATTACAGAATCGACTACCGTTGACAAAAGTCTAACAAAGACCCTAATCTGTGGTATCTTGAGGTCTTTAAAAACCTTTCAATTTTCATTGAATTAGATTGAATTTTTAACGAGGGAGAAAAGCTGCCCAAGTATCAAGATGGATTAGGAGACAGAGAGCTTAAGTCCTGTCAATTTACCCTGCAGAAGGAGGTACCCTCGCGGGCACACATAAAACTCTATTCTGTCTTCTTAGTATGGTCCCAGCTCACTCCTGAGCAGATTGGAGCATGATTCCAGAACTACAAAGAGGAGCTGGGTTCCTGCTTTTGATTGGCAGGATGATGAGAAGCATTTTTAGTCATGTCGCCTGAACATGCTAAATCTAATGCAAATGCTGGACGTGTTCGCCAGTGGCAAAGCACTTAATTTTCTTCCCTTCAAAGATTAATTACAGGGTGTGACGGCATTTCCATGAATTCAGTGCTTCTAATTCTTTCTTCAATTAGCGCCTAATTTCCTTCCGTGGGAGACATCTCGGCTCCATGGTACGTGCTCCAGTTCACGATGCTTCCTGGAACCCCAGATCCAAGAGGATGGGATTACAGGAGTACGGACGCCAGACTGTTCCAGCATATCCTTGACACTGTCGGCACATGGCTTAAAACAAACAGTGTGGTGTTGCGATCCCACCAGAAGAAATTTCAAACTCCATCCCCAAATTCAAAGAAGGGAAGGCTGGGGGTGGACGGGGGAAGAGTGTGCAGAAGTAAGAACTTCAAAAAGACCCAAGACATTTAACTGCTGTTAGAGGTTAAGCATGTTGACATCACTGTTGTTTTGATTTTCCTCAAAAACACTCACTTTCGAGGTCTGTATTTCAGGGGTTTAGTTGGTGCTACGCATCTCCCTCTCTTTACAGCAATATCCCTCCATGGAAGGCTCCCAGGAAAGAATCCATCAGTTTATGCTCTTGATGCTGTGCTCTCCTTCCAGGATACAGGACAGGAAATAGGACCAATGACACCATCCAGCCACGGGTGGTACAATTTCAGGATCTCTAATCAAATGTGGGTATCAACTGCCATTTTTAATCACTGTTCTATGAGTCAGAGCAAATCGGCACAGAAGGACAGGAGGGCAAAGTGGAAGCCGGTCCTCAGCCACCCACATCCTCACTCATCCAAGCAGAGCCCCTGAGGTGGGGACATTCCCGGCAGGGATGGGGCTGTGCGGGAAGAGTCCTCCCCACATAACCGGCCCAGGGTATAGGACGGACGCAGGGGGGCGTCCACACAGTGGGGCTGAAGGGAAGGGTGAATGCTGGGTGGGATGGAGACATCCAGGATGAGTGTCCTCAAGTCACACCCACCTGTGACGGGAAGTAAACTGTTGTAACGTGACACGATACCCAGAGGTCTAAATGCTCCCCAGGATGCTGGCCTGGGGGTCCCTTCCCAGAGGCTCGGTGTGCAGTCAGGTCTTGGGTCCAGGTCATTTTGTAGTTCTGGGGCAGTCACGCTCCAAGGCAATAGGCTCTGCATCAGTGGTTCTCCACTGGGGCCATTTTGCTTCCTCTCCCCCGCCGCATCCCCCCAAGGGTGGACAGTCTGCGAGTCTGGAGACATTTTTTTTTTTTTTTTTTTTTTTTGGTGCGGTACACGAGCCTCTTAACTGTTTGTTGTGGCCTCTCCTGTTGCGGAGCACAGGCTCCGGACACACAGGCTCAGTGGCCATGGCTCACGGGGCCAGCTGCTCCGCGGCACGTGGAAGAGATCTTCCCAGACTGGAGACATTTTTAGTTGCCACAACTGGGAAGTGGGGATGTGCTTCTGGGGGTGTAGAGGGAGGGACGCTGCTCAACATCCTACAAGGCACAGGATGCCCCCATGACTGAGATTTATCCACCCCAAATTTCAACAGAGCCAAGACTGAGAAAGTCTGCCTTAGCATAAGAGACTCTGTCTACATGCTATACGATATTTATCTATTTAATTTATCATCTATCAAGCATCCATTCATCTGTCAATTATCAATCTCTCCATCTTTGAATTATCTCTCTCTCTCAATCTATCATCTATCACCTATCAAGCATCTGTCCATCTAACAATTATCCATCTCTCTATCCATCTATCAATTACGTCTCATCTATCCATCTATCAATCAATCTATTTATCTATCATTTGTCTATCCATGTATCACTTATCTATCCATCCATCTATCTCACAATGGTTCTCAAGTGTGAGCAATTTTGCCTTGCACCTGTCAATATGTGGAGACATTTTGATTGTCACAACTGGGAGAGGGGCAGCTCCAGGCACGTGGTGGGTGGAGACCAGGGATGCTGCTCCACACCCCACAGAGCACAGTATGCCCCACATCAGAGTCATCCAACCCCAAATATCAGTAGTGCAGCGGCTGAGACACCCTGGTTTACGTATAAAATATTCATATTTTCCAAACATATATTCTATGGATATCACAGAATCCAGAAACATGTTTTGAAAAGCAAAGCATTATTTGCCCTATCTTTGGATCCAATTTTCAGTCAGAAGCAGAAATATGTATTACCAATCCCCCCCACATTCCCCACAAACAGATGTAATATACTCTGATCATGAGGACTGCAGCTCTGGAAAAGGGAATCGGAAGCAACAAAAAGAATCTTCTGGGTCAATGCTCCCCTCCAACCCTGAGGGCTGACAGTTTGGGAAACCGAGACGTGTGGAGGAGAGTGACTTGGCCCTGGTCCCAAAGTCAGTCAGTGGAAACAAGGTTCATACATGTCTCCCCAAACCTGCAGCAGATTTTAGGTCTAAGAAGCCAGGGGGACATCTGCTCCTGAAATGAAACTGTGGAGGTGTCCAGGATTCTGGGACATCTGTCCTTTCCAGGAAGCCACAGAGGAATGAGTAAGGCAACAGAACACAAGTGACAGAGAAGGTGCTCCCAGAAAACCTCCTCCACCTGGGATGCCTCACCCTCAACACATCCCACTGAAAACAGGTGTTGCTCATGACCTTCTGGAAGCTTCTCCACCACGAGTAACCAAGACGCGCCATGGGGAATGCCCAATTCTTCCTGTGCCACCTCTCACAATGTCCCCCTAAGGCGCCCTAATCCCTCCTCCTTCAACAAGGTTCTGGCTCATCCATTCTGGAACACTCCGCCATCTGAACCGCCCACCCACTCGTGGTCTGGCCAGCTGGGACCCAATGTTTCCCTCTTTGTAGGAACCCAGCTCCGTTCTTGAGGCCATGACGACAGTAATACAATATCTGTGTTTTATGAAACAGTTCTCAGCCCTGGTGCCTCCTGTTTATGGGGGAACTGGGGCATCCACTGGGTAGACTGAAGGTGCCTGGTTCTCCTCCGAGCCCCACCACTGACTACCTGGGGGTTCCTGAGCTCCTGAGTATCTCAATAGGTTCATTTCCTCTTCTATGAAATAGTGATCATAAAAGTACCTGCCGGGCTTCCCTGGTGGCGCAGTGGTTGACAGTCCGCCTGACGATGCAGGGGACACGGGTTCGTGCCCCGGTCCGGGAGGATCCCACATGCCGCGGAGCGGCTGGGCCCGTGAGCCATGGCCGCGGAGCCTGCGCGTCCGGAGCCTGTGCTCCGCGGCGGGAGAGGCCACAGCGGTGAGAGGCCCGCGTACCGCAAAAACAAAACAAAACAAAACAAATAAAAGTGCCTGCCTCAAAGGATACTTGTGGGGTGAAACCGGTCACATCATAAAACACTACCAGCCTCTGGTAGTGCCTGGGATATAGAAGGCTGTCAGGACTTATTAGCTTTGTGTGTGTGTGTGGTAAAATGCAGATAATATAAAGTTTAAATTTTAAATTTAAATGTTAAATTAAAATTTGAAATTCTTTAAAGTGGAAACCACTCAGATGTCTATCAACTGATGATGGATAAACAAATGTGGTCCCCCCACACAGTGGAATATGACTCAGCTGTGAAAGGAGTGAAGTTCTGACACAGGCTACAATGGGGATGGACCTTGAACACATGATGCTCAGTGAGAGAAGCCAGACAGAAGAACACACAGTGTGTGATTCCATTTACATGAAATGTCTAGAACTGGCAAATCCACAGAGACAGAAAGCAGATTCAAGGCTGCCAGAGTTGAGCAGGGGCTAGGTTAATGGAGAGTGAGTGTTGCTGGGCACAGAGTTTTCTTTTTGGTGCATGAACATATTCTGAAATTAACTAATGGTGATGGTTACACAACTCGAACATACTAAAAATAACTGAATTGTATGCTTTAAGGGTGACTTTTATGGTACAGGATTACATCTCAATAAAGCTGTATCAAGAAGAATGTTAACTGTCATGTTTTAAATTGTTAAATTTTTAATAATTCATTGACATTTAGTACAATCGCAATGCTGTGCAACCATCACTTCGATGTAATTCCAGAACATTTTCCTCACCTCAAAAAGAAACCTTCAGGCTCCGCTGGTGGCGCAGTGGTTGAGAGTCCGCCTGCCGATGCAGGGGACACGGGTTCGTGCCCCGGTCCGGGAAGATCCCACGTGCTGCGGAGCGGCTAAGCCCGTGAGCCATGGCCGCTGAGCCTGCGCATCCGGAGCCTGTGCTCCGCAACGGGAGAGGCCACGACAGTGAGAGGCCCGTGTACCGCAAAAAAAAAAAAAAGAAAAAAAAAAAAAGAAACCTTCTACCGTGTAGCTATTACCCCATAGTCCTTCCTCTCCCCAGCCCCTGCTAATCTACGATTTGTCTCCATGGATCTGCCTGTTCTGGATGTTTCCTATAAATGGAATCACACACTGTATCCTTCTGTGTCTGGCTTCCCTCTCTGAACATCACGTGTTCAAGGCCCATCCACATTGTAGCCTGTGTCAGAGCTTCACTCCTTTTCATGGCTGCGTCATATTCCACTGTGTGGACGGACCGCCCCGCCCCCCATGCTGTTTATCCATCCATCCCCTGATGGATGCTTGGGTTGTTTCCATCTTTTAGCGATTGTGAGCAGTGCTATGAACATTCAGGCACAAGTTTTCATGTGGACACCTGTTTTCAGTTCTCTTGTATAAATACCGAGAGATGTTCAAATGGTAACATATGTTCAACTCATATGTTGATATGTTAACTCACTTGTTTAACTTGTAGATGAACCAGCTTCTACAACAGCTTTAACAGTCTCATTTAGTTCTGACTCCTTCAGCTTGGGGACTCCTGGAATCCCTCGTCTCCCCGTTTACACCCCAATCCACGTGCACAGAGAATGTTTAGTCCCTTTGCTGGGATATCTCTGGACTTAAATACCTCACCCTGGATGCTCAAACACCAACCTGTCCAGAACGCCACGGGGCGACCCTTCCTCATCCCGTTTCCCCCAATCTGTGTCCTTCTATTAAACACCCCAGAAGTCATGAAGACACCCAGGAAAACCTTGGTCTGCAGGAAAATGTCTTTTTTCTATTTTTCCAAAAGGCTCACAGCTTCTCTCTGGGAAGTTGACAACCCCAACTGCATGCCTCTGTCAAGGTTCAGTATATTTCAGCGATAAAGACATTCTAGAAAGAGAGGAGATGCTCCCTAAAGCAACCCAAGCACAGTACCAACGCTGCAGGAAATCAGAGGTAGGGGACAGAGGCTCACTGCCACCAATGTCATTTGCATAAACATGAGGAGGAAACGTATCCCATTTTCTACGTTCCTCCTGATTTCAGTTATTCTTGGTGAAAACACTGAGAATTGGAGCAAATAACATCCTAAACATCGCGATGCCATAGACTGCACACACGTGGTCCTGTCTGGATGGGACATCTGTCTGGTGGGGCACACGTGTCTAGTGGGGCACAGCAAGGCAAGCAAAATTATCAGCACCCACAGCCCACACAGGCGGCTCGAACTTCCCCTCTCTTCTGTGGCCACAAACAGTGCCCAAACTCAGCCCAACCTTTTGCTCAAAGCATAATCCGGCTACAGGAGTTGGAACCAGGGCGCAGGCATGAATTCTACGGGGAAATGCTGTGCGTGGACAAATGTCTTAATCACCGTCCATCAGCCACAGCGGCAGCCCTCGTGAAAGCAGCCCCTCTATTTCCAAGAAGGAAAAAGGACATGTAGGACGTCTGTGAGGTTTTCAGGTTCAAGGTCATGTGACACCTTGCCAAGATGTGTGCTTTTTTTAGTTTAGAATTCAAGTGTAAAGGATTGAATTAATCCAGTCCTAGGTTCACAGAACTTCACCAACACTGGTCTCTGCAAAACCCCTCTCTGCTTTTCTTCACTCCTTACTTCCTCCCTCCCTATTTCCAATTCCACCCCTAAGCCCCAGGCCACGCTGTCCCCTGACCACATCCATCGTTCTTGTCTTTGACACCCAAACTTTTCTTTCCAGGTCCTTATCCCTGTGCACTGTGTTGTGAACACTCAATCTTAATTCCTATTGATGGTCCAGGACCACAGCCTGCCTTCTGTTCCTCTTTCTTCCTCCATGCTTTCTACCTGCTGGAGACCCCTCCCCAATTTACATTTTGACCCCTACCCCCTCCCCTGGACTTGTCAACAGCACCAAGTTTGAGAAACCCTGTTCTTGAGAAATCAGAATCTCAGTTGGACCATCCATGGAAACCAGTAAAATTACGTTTGCCTCTGTGAAAACGTCTACCATTGTAACCCATGCTCCCTGTATCATTAGGGGCAAAGGGGCTTTCAGTGGGCACCCAAGCTGCAAAGTCCCAGCTCTCATCCACCACCAAGGACTACTCACCTTTAATGTCAACAATAAGTCTCCCTGTTGTTTTTAAAAAATCACAGCAACTTTCCAACCTGTAGGCAGCTTCAACTGACTACCTTTCTTGGTTTGTTCTTGTCTGATGGAGAGGCGTGGCCTATGTCTGTCGGCCACCAAAGTGACCTTGTCACGCATCCTGAACGCCATGACAGATTGCAATTCCACAGTTTCCACAACAGTCAGCATCATCCAAAAATACGCCCAGGGCATCACGGGAGCTCTGCGGTGAATTTCGGGCACTGATACAGCAAAATCACAGTCGGCTTGGACCCGTGCCTTCTCATTCAGATGCATGACCATCCTCCATCAGAATTCGAGGACCCTGTAGGATTCGGTGAACCTCTGGACTGGTTCCCCGTATGCATTTCAAGTTTGAGAGAACAGCCTACCCTCTCCAAGTCCTGCAGGACACTTGATGGGATTTCTGGACCCAGGTCCTCATCAGCGACTTTCATGACAGGGGCGACTCTCAGACTCGTCTCTGAGTAGTCAAGTTGACATTGTCTGCTACTCCATCCAAAGTCTGGACCATGATTTGCAAAAGCTCCAGCGAACATGGGGTTGGCTGGCTGAGCACAGGCACAGAGGTGGCAGTGAAGCTGAGAACAAGACAGCCATTCTGGAGCCCCTGAGTGCCCAAAGGCACTTCAAACAAGGTAGGAGATGCCCAAGCTCTCCTAGTCAAACTCCTCCTATGAGTAAACTCACTCCAGATTACCATGTGGTCTTTAGGGATTTATCTTCTTTTTTTAAGAATTAGATATACAACTCAAATTTGAGACACTGATGATGATTCTACCCAACCACCTAAAGGAGGTTAGCCAGACAAAATGCACGCGGGAGAGAAAAGAAGAAAGAACAGCATACTTCCCGACTGCCATACGGGAGCAAAGGCATGGGTGAAAACGTCAGGCATGTGGTCAAACAGCAATGCATCTACTCTGGATGAGACCCTGAATCAGCAGCACCCAGCTGATGACACGCCCTATGGAGGGTGCAGGAGAGGACAGACAAGGAATCTCAGCACATCCTGTCACAGGACAGTGAGAGGGGAAGCATCACAGGACCCGCTCCATGGAAGCAAATCCCCAAACTGGCCAGACTGTCTCTGATAAGAGAGGTCGGGGAAGAGGGAGAGTCAAAGAGGTCTTTTCCCCACATGATGTAAAGCCCAGACCTACGATGATGGTGCAGATTAAACCCACAGGCAAATACGTGGACACACACCACACACCTCAGGAAAGTAAGATAAAAGACCACCTGAATAGACATTTTTCCTAAGAAGACATACAGGCAGCCAGTAGGCCCATGAAAGATGCTCAACATCGCTAATCATCAGGGAAATGCAAATCAAAACGACAATGAGATATCACCTCGCACCAGTCAGAATGGCCATCATCAAAAAGGCAAGTAATAACAGGTATTGCCGAGGACGTAAAGAAAAGGGAACCTTGGTGCACTGTTGGTGGGAATGTAAATTGGTGCAGCCACTATGGAGAACAGTATGGAGGCCTCTCAAAAAATTAAGCATAAAACTACCATAGGATCCAGCAATTCCACTCTTGGGTATATACCCAAAGAAAACAAAAACACTAATTTGAAAAGACATACGCATTCCCATGTTCATAGCAGCACTATGTACAGTAGTCAAGACGTGGAAGCAACCTAAGTGCCCGTTAACAGAGGAATGGATAAAGAAGATGTGAGATATATATATATATATATATATATATATATATATATATATATGTACAGTGGAATATTACTCAGCCATAAAAAAAGGAAACTTTGCCATTTGTAGCAACATGAAGGGACTTGAAGGGTATTAAGCTAAATGAAATAAATTAGAGAAAGACAAATACTGTATGATATCACTTATATATGGAAACTAAAACTAAAAAATACAACTAGTGAATATAACGAAAAAGAAGCAGATTCACAGATACAGAGAACAAACTAGTGGTTCCTAGTGGGGAGACGGAAGGAGGAGGGGATTAAGAGGTACAAACTGCTACATACACAATAAATAAGCTACAAGGATATATCGTACAGCACAGGGAATACAGCCAACATTTCATAATAACTTTTTTGGGGGGCTGTGTTGGGTCTTTGTTGCCGCGCGCAGGCTTTCTCTAGTTGCGGCGAGCGGGGGCTACTCTTCGTTGTGGTGCACGGGCTTCTCACTGCGGAGGCTTCTCTCGTTCCGGAGCACGGGCTCTAGGCACACGGGCTTCAGTAGTTGTGGCGCGCATGCTCAGTACTTGTGGCTCGCGGGCTCTAGAGCGCAGGCTCCGTAGCTGAGGCACGTGGGCTTAGTTGCTCCGTGGCATGTGGGATCTTCCCGGACCACGGTTCAAACCCGTGTCCCCTGCATTGGCAGGCAGATTCTTAACCACTGTGCCACCAGGGAAGCCCTCATAATAACTTTGAATGGAGTGTAACCTATAAAAGTATTGAATCACTATGTTGTACACCTGAAACAAATATAACATTGTAAATCAACTATACCTCATTTTTTTTTTTTTTTTAACTCCATCAGCACTGTAACTGAAGCCTGCCGTAGAGGTCCCTGGAGAAAACCCCAAGATAAAACACATCACCAAATTCACGGATGCACCCAGTGCCTTGCGCTGCAGGCAAATTAAAAAGGTGACAAGATCAGCCTGAAGCAGGTAAACACTGCTTTGCTGAAAGGACTGTTGGATACTTTTCTGTGGTATGAAAAAGCAAAAACCCAATGAAAAGACCAAAACTCATGGAACCCAAGGACAGAACGATGGTCAGAAGCTGCCATAACCAGTCTCCAAGAGGATGGCCTTCCAGGGAGGGTCTCTTTCTGGTACCTGTGGAGGGGACCGTGGGTTTTATGCTTGTCCACCATGATGAGTACTGAAAATCACTGTTCATCAGATTGGCGCTCTCAAGGTGGGACCACACAGCCTGGGGTGGGGTTGGGGTAGGATCCATGAGGTCCAAACTATTTTCCTAATCGTACGGAAATGCTTCTGCCATCTTCACTGTTGATGTTTACACTGATGGTGCAGAAGTCACCCTGGGGAAAACTGCTTCTCAGCGTGAATCAAGGTTGTGGCCCCAACTGTATTGGCCGCCATTGTATCCTGCACCCCCAGCACTACTACAGCAAAAACAGTGCCAGTTTCACTTAAAAATGTCCTTGATGGAGCAGTATAGATGACTAGTTTTGTTGTTTTTGACTTTTGGGTATATATATTATTTTTTTCCCCCAACAAGGTGGAAAAAAACTTTTTTTCTCTGAACTAGAGTTGATTTACAATGTTGCGTTAGTTTCAGGTGGACAGCAAAGCGATTCAGTTAGATAGATAGATATACTGTTTCAGATTCTTTTCCCTTATGGTTACTACAAAATATTGAGTACGGTTCCCTGTGCTCTACAGTAGGTCCTTGTTGGTGATCTATCTTATATATAGTCGTGTGTATCTGCTAATCTCAAACTCCTAATTTATCTCCCCCCACCGCCTTTCCCCTTTGGTAACCGTAAGTTTGTTTTCTATGTCTGTGGGTCTATTTCTGTCTGGTATTTAAGTTCATTTGTATCATTTTTAAAATTTTCCACATACAACTGATGTCATATGATATTTATCTTTCCCTATCTAGCTCACTTCACTTAGTCTGATCACCTCAAGGTCCATCCATGTTGCTGCAAATGGCGTGATTTCATTCTTGTTTATGGCTGAGTCGTATTCCATCGAGTATATATATTTTTAACATCCTATGCGACAAGATGGGAAGTATACACAAAGCATGTCTACCCTGCGCTGAAGCGTGGTGGCTGGCTGGCATGGTAAGTGAGATGAGCTGCCTCTCTGAACACCAGTTTTGCTTGAAAGAACAAGTGATAGAGTAACTATGGCTATTCCACGTGGGGGATTTGGCAGCTTCTTGAAAATGAACAAAGTGAGCGCATCACTTTAAGCAAAACAAATGACAGCATTGCCAAGGGCAAAATTTGAGCTTTAACAAGAAAATTGGAATTGTGGAAAACTTTTATCTGCTATCGTGAGCTTGAAAGTTTCCCAATACATAAAGCTTTCTCTGATGAGATTAGCGGTTATACTAACAAATGTGATTTGGGGGGATACTGCATAATTTAATGTGTCCACATTGAGGACGTCCACCATTCTGTGAACGCACATTTTTCCAAAGGACCAATGAGCAAATGGTCCACTTCAAATACTAACCTAGAACAACTGATTTTAATGTAACAGAGTAAGAAAATTTTGTGGATAATGACCCCAGATGCCATATTGTGATTCGCCATTATGAAATGACCCCTTGTTGGTTTGGGGGAATAATATCAAAGAAGACCCACAGCGGTCTGGAAAAGCTATTAAAACAGTTCTCCGTTTTCCAGAGACATGTCTGCGTGAGGTTGGATTTTCCTCGAGGAAAACAACGTATTGCAACAGACTGAATGCAGGGTCGATAGGAGAATCCAGCTGTCTTCCTCTGAAGCACACACATTTGCAAAAACATAAGACACTTGCAAAAATGTAAGACAATGCCACTTTCCTTCCTGAGTTTGTTTGCTTGTTTTGCTTTCACAGAAAACATGTCACTTATGCTAACGTGGTGTGTGTGTGTGTGTGTGTGTGTGTGTGTGTGTGATATTAGACCACGTGCACCAGCCTCCAAAGACTGTACCCTCCTAGGAGACCCACCCAGATGCATATTTTCCTTCCACACTGTCACTTACTTCCCTTCAAAATAAGGAAAGACCTGGGCTCTGTTGCAGGATTAACCTGCAAGCTAACCCTCTGGACAAACTCCTCTTGAGCCCAGGAGCAAGGACCCTGCTGTAGCCAAAGGGAGGGTGATGAGTCACAGCA
Source organism: Platanista minor (assembly GCA_004363435.1). Classification (NCBI taxonomy): domain Eukaryota; kingdom Metazoa; phylum Chordata; class Mammalia; order Artiodactyla; family Platanistidae; genus Platanista; species Platanista minor. The sequence goes on from RJWK010012321.1 coordinate 28,097, forward strand.
GCAGGGGTTCATGAAAGAAAAGAGAATAAATCATCGACTTCACACCCCTCGCGTACATGGAATTATCTTCCCCAGCTGCCTTCTGCCTGTGAATGTGACACGTGGTATGACCCCCTTTCTCCACTACACATCACAGCCACCTCCGGTGACGCACGGGCCACACAGACGCGTGACTGTCGCATGGATCTCCATTGTTATTTGACACCGAGTCAAGGATTCCAGACCAGTTACACAGAATCTGGTGCTTCCCCCTACCTGGCCATCTCCCTCCTCCAGAGGTCTTCTAGTTCTTCCAGAATATTCTGAGGCCCTCCAGGGAGCCCTACATTTACAGACCACCAACCCCAACCAGCACAGAACCCCTCTGTCTGTGGAGAAGTCCACACAAAATAACCCAATGAGCTACAAATAAAACCGTGTGCATAGGCTGCCTCTTGGAGATGGCAGCCCCGGGAAGCACAGCACTTTCCTGGCACACAAATCTATAGCACCTTCTGGGCGCCTCCTGCCCTGGGCTGCGGGCTCTCTGTGGACTCCCCCTTGAACACACAGAAGGGTGCTGCAAGTCGGGCCGGGGGCTCTGCTGCAGACTCGAGAGCTCCAGGGTGCAGCTAAGGGAGGGACCATGCCGGGCGGGGGGCTCTTTTGTGGACGTGAGATGCTCAGGGGTACAGATGCTGGGCCCGTGTCTGTCTGGAAGGGACACACTAAGTCCATGCTTCCTCCCGATGCCCAGGTGTCTCTGCCCACTCCTCCTGCCCTCCCCCAACCCCACGGGTCACAGGGAGGGGCCCCCCGGTCCATCACCTTGGCCAGGAGCACCACGAAAGCAGGGACCACGTGGCTGCCCTGCACAGGGCAGGTGTGGTTTGAGGGCAGAGAAAGCCTTTCCTCTGCATGTAGGACCCAGATCCACCAAATGGGCGCTATGACCTTCTTCACGCCCAGTGCATTTCTTACGAATAAAAGGGGCTCGGACCTGCCCCAGTGATCACAGCCAACGGCAGGCCTCATGGCTGAACACGCCGAACCTGTCCATCTACCTAGCGTCATTAAAGATTCCAGATTCCATGGGGCAACTCCCCTTTACAAAGCCACTACTTGTTGGGTTTGGAAGAGTGTCAAAGATTTTCCACAACTATGTGAAAGAGCCATGAAAATACTCCTCCCTTGTTCCAACTACACGCTTGGGTAAGGCTGGACTTTCTTAAACAGAAAGAAATATTGTAAGAGGAGGAACGCAGAAGCAGATGGGGAAAAGCCCAGCTGGGAAGCCACATACTGGAGACACGGCCTCTGGCTTCTATGTCTAGACAGAAGGTTCTAAAGGTCTAACGTTTTTGCCAACGTCTTACTGTTTTGCCAACGTCTTACAGTTTTGCCAACGTCCTACAGTTTTGCCAACGTCCTACAGTTTTGCCAACGTCCTACAGTTTTGCCAACGTCTCACAGTTTTGCCAACGTCTCACAGTTTTGCCAACGTCTCACAGTTTTGCCAAGGTATGGTTTAAGAGGAAGACAGCCCGATTCTATCGACTTCTACGTTCCATCTGTTGCCATATGATTTTTCTGTTGAAGAAAATCTAACGTCACGCAGACATGTCATTGGAAAACAGAGTGTTTTGATAGCTTTTCCAGACAATTGTGGATTATCTTTGATGGTGTCCCCCAAAGCAAAAAGGGGTCTTTTCATAATGGCTATTTGCAATATGGCACCTGGAAGCATCAATAGAATGATGACTTTTATTCTCTCAAACCTGGATTGACTGGTACAGTTAGTGTGCCGAATGGATCACTTGCCCACGTATGAACAAAGAAACAGAAACGGCACCCCAGAGGGAAAAGCAGTAAACCTTACAGGAGACCACGCATGGCCAACATGCCAGGTGCTGTCTTATTTTGTTTGGGATGCCACATTCCTTGGACATTGACTTCCTTCATCCTAAGAGCTGGTCCCCATTACACGTCCGGGATAGGCAACCTTCCATCCTCCACACCTTAGGGAACTCTGAGGGCTACAAAGCTCTGAGGATGGAACCAGGATTTCCCCAAACTGGGTGAAAATGGACAAAACCCAACATGCATGATCCTTAACCCAATATGGTTCAAGGAATCATGAGCTCCCAGGACTGTAGACCATTCCAAGGGGTCAGGCCTGAGATGGGAAGCAGGTGGACCCTGGTGCTCTGCCAATAGTTGTCACTCTACCGCCCACACCCGAGATGAAGGCTGGGGTCCCGTGACAGCCCTCCCCTCCGCCAGCATACACCCTGCACCGGGATCTCTTCTCCCACCGCCAGCCTTGTTATCATGTGGTAGACCATATTCTACCCCTTCAGAACCCACAGGGGCATATCTATTGCTATTGCTGACCATAGAGCAGAAAGTATCAGTTCTGGAACATGGTTAAGATAACGCTCTACAATTGCACTTCTATCACCCATGAGACTACCATTACTATCAACAGAGGACAGGGATGTGGGGTTTAATCAAGATTTCCCAGGGGTCTCTGCCTGCCCCCTGGGTCGTTTTTACATCTGATGTTCTCCATCCTTTATACCACTTGGCAAAGTGCGGAAGGACACAAAGTAAAACTCAGCCCCCAAAGAGCTGACTCTGGAGGTTTGGTGAAGAGGCCCATGACCCACTTCTGGTCCAAATGGGGCCATTTCACAAACACCCAGACTCTGCCCGGGCTTTGGATAAAGGCAACCCAGGAGGGAATGGCGGGGCTCACCTCAGAGATAACCAGAAACTGCTAACACCAAGATACCAGTTCTCACAGCACAATTTTCTTCAGCAGAGAAAGAGATGCTATTTCCTTAGATAATTAGCGTTAAATTGTAGCATCATCTGGGAATTGAAAATAAGAACAGTAAAGAGACATCTTTCTCTTCTAGAATGTGAATAAACATAAGATGAAGACTCATTAAGCCGTGCAAAACAATGTTTGAAATTTCTCCTATTGACCTACAGTATCTAGTGATTTTTTTTCCATGTAATAACAAAATAAATGGAGAGGAATATGCAGGGGCAAAATGGTATCTGAAACGTTTTATTTCACACACACACACACGATCTAAAACTAATTTAGCAAAATGTGGACACTTGATAAAACTACATGTCAGGTACACAGCTGTTCTTTATATTCTATCTTTCTTATGCATGAAATATTTTATAAGAAAAAATTTTAAAGGCACATTGAAATTCAAATCGTTGCTACAAAAAGATGATGCTAACTTGTGTTGATCAAACGCTGACATGAATTTACAGGCAGACCTTGTTTTATTGTGCTTCGAAGATGCTGTATTTCTTACAGATTGAAGGTTTGGGGCAACCCTGCATCGAGCACGACGTCTATCAGCACTAATTTTCCTAAAGCATTTGCTCACTTCGTGTCTCTGTGTCACATTTTGGTCATTCTTGCAACATCTCAAACTTTTTCATTATGATTCGATTTGTGATAGTTGTCTGTGATCTGTGATGTTTGATGTTACTACTATGACTTGCTGAAGGCTCAGAGGGTGGTGGCCATTTTTAGCAATAAAGTATTTTTAATTAATGAATGAACATTGTTGTGACATATGCCATTACACACTTAATAGACTACAGTCTAGTGTAAACATGACTCTTACGTGCACTGGGAAACCAAAAAATTTGTGTGACTCGATTTATTGCGATATCTGCTTTATTAGGGTGGTCTGGAACCAAACCCGCATCATTACCAAGGTCTGCCTTCACTCTTTAAGAATTTGAGAAGCCACACAGAGAAAGACAAATACAATATGATCTCACTTATATGTGGAATCTAAAATATGACACAGATGAACTTATATATGAAAAAGAAACAGACACAGAGAACAGACTTGTGGCAGCCAATGCGGAGGGGAGCGGGGCAGGGATGCACTGGAAGTCTGGGATTAGCAGACGCGTGCTTTTATATACAGAATGGACAAACAAGGTCCTGCTGTAGAGCACAGGGAACTCTATTCGATCTCCTGGGATAAACCATCATGGAAAAGAATATGAAAAAGAATGTATGTATAACGGAATCACTTTGCTGTACAGCAGAAATTAACACTGCAAATCAACTATGCTTCAATAAAATAAATTTTTAAAAAAGAATAATTTGAAAAGCATGTTGCCTTCTGTGTAAACTAAAATCCCATGAAAGCTCTCCCCTTTTCACTGGGTCTAATCTCCTTCCGTTGAGACAAACCCACTACCCCCTTTGAGAGACTGCATGAATCTCCTGAGTGGGAAATGGTCCATTTTCCAATGAATTTATCAGAACCTGTGCCAGCTGGTCATAAACTCACCAACATTCTATCTGAAGGTACCGAGGTTAAACTGGTTTAGAACGAATAAAATGAATTTTGTCCGAGGGTGAGAGATGTCTCTGTCAGAACTGCAGGCAGAGGGGGGTGGGTTCGTGTCAAAAACTTATACAAAACTGGCAAAGAAAAAAAAAAAAACAAATGAGCAAATGAACTGCCCTTCTGAAGAATTTAATCTGGCTTCATTTTCATAAAAATTTCAATTTTCATTAAAAATGTATTAAAATTTCATTTTTTATAAACCTTCAATTTATTTTAAAAAAACAATATCTGAGAACTGCCATAAATCAAGGTCTGCCTGTAATTTCATGTGAGCATTTGAGCAACACAGGTTATTATTTTCATTTTGCAGCAATGATTTGAATTTCTGATCTTAGGCAGTTGACTCCTCTGGTTGGATGATTCTCAACCTGCTTACAACACGATTACATCCTGAAGGACATCTGAAGAAAACAAAAGAGCAGCCAGCAGGGAATGTTGCTCTCCACGGTCCCCATGAGTTGGAAGATGACAGGTGGCCCCTCTGCCTTGGGGTCAAGTCCCCAAACTACAACTACACGTGGGACCATAATCCGCGGACATCTTTTTTTTTTTTTTTTTTTTTGCGGTACGCGGGCCTCTCGCTGTTGGGGCCTCTCCCGTTGCGGAGCGCAGGCTCCGGACGCACAGGCTCCGCGGCACGTGGGATCTTCCCAGACCGGGGCACGAACCCGCGTCCCCCGCATCGGCAGGCGGACTCTCAACCACTGCGCCACCAGAGAAGCCCTCTTCCCCTTCTTAAAAGGACACTAAGCCCATCACGGGGACCCTAACCTCGTGACCTCATCTAACCCTAATCCCCTCCCAAAGGCCCCGCCTCCTTACTAGTATCCCATTGGGGGTCACAGCTTCTACCTACGAATGCTAGGGAGACACACATTCAGTCCGTAGCACCTTGTGCTCCTGGAAAACTAAAGGTAAACCCCCCATTCCTTCTGTGTTCCAGGAAACGCTGTACTTTGAAGAACCTCTGTCCCCATGTCACTCAGCCAAGACTCACAGGGGCCCCCAGTTTACCCAGAACAAGGCCACACCCAGACCCTACAGGTCCCAGCCTCAGGCTCCCCAGTGATGAGCTGAAGCGTGTGCATGTGCTGACCCATCTGGACAAAACGCCTGCCGCCCGGACTAGCTCCCACATTCATTCAGCTTCTGTCCTTCCCCCCAAGGCCTCTGGACTTCTGACCCGGCGTCGGAAGGCAGAACAACCCCTCCAGAAATCAGCTGTCTATAAGGAAACGCGTCCGTGGCTCAAGCATTTCAATGACGGCACCTGAATCTTCCCACGCCTGACTCTTTCTAGGTTCACATACAAAGGAAAGTCCTATCCTGCTGCCCTTTACACGCATGGACATCTCATGGCTGGGCCGCACTCCCTAAGACAATAGCCCTCTTTCCTCCTATTGCAATAGGTGGTTTCCAATACCCTTCAAGCTCTAACATCCTCACCTTACAAGCAGGAAATGCTCATATCCAAAGCATGACTGCTTTAAAGAACAGCTGTCCAATTAGGCTGTGGCCGGACTGAGTCTCTACGGACTTATCAACTATCAGGACAGCAAGAAGGGGATGAGGCTGGATCTCAAAATGAGGGCTTGAGTGCCAGCTAGCCATCGCGACGTGATGCTTTGAGGGGCTCCTGGGCACCTGGCACAGTGGGGATGGTGCACCTGTGCAGAGCCCTCGGGCCACTGGAGGACACAGGCTGCAGGACCGCAGAGAAGGTGCAGCACTCCGGCGGGAAAGTGCTCTAGAGGGAGCAGGAACAGGAAGGCACGACCAGTGATGGACAGAAACGGCCGACGGCACCTGGACCTCAGGAGGTTTCCAGCTGGTGTATCATTAGGCAGAACAAGTCAGAGAGAGAGGCGGGCAGTGAGTGAGGACGAGAAAGACTTTCCTGCGTCTGCACGCCTGCCCGGCCCACACACCTGTCCAGCCCAGGGGACGACCCAGGTGATGTGTGTTCTCCAGACAACAATCGGCTCTCACATACCAACATCTGGTTGCCTTTGAAAATAAACAGAGCGTTCCAGAAACAGACCACGCCACCTGCATTCTCCGAAGATGACGACCCCAAGGAGGCTGGCTGCCTGTGTGGTCGTGGCACGTTCGAGCCAGTTTCAAAGGGGACCCGGAGAGGGTACAAAGCACCACTTCCGGGGGGGGAGCGACCTCCCACCCTTGGTGAGCCCTCAAATCTCCACACAACACAGAGAATACGCCTAAAAGTGCCATGGGCACGCGATGGCTCTAAAATGCATTCCTTCACTTCCAGTTTGGGGGATGGTGTGGAGAAAATCATGAAAGCGATTTCGACTGCAGAGAGGCTGGCATTTTCCGTAATCATCTCTTGCTTCTCTCTACCTACTTGTATTTGTCTGGAAAACCCCACATGTGTCCCTACTTTCTTTTCCCCACAGGGACAGTCCTTAGCCATCTATGATCTTGGTTCATCTGTTTGTTTGATTTTCAGTTTGTTATTTTGTCTGTCTGGGAAGCACACAGCTCAGTGGGTTTTCAAAGAATCCACGGGGTTCCCCGGGCAAGGAAGTTCCCTCACTGTGATTTTTTTTTTTTTTTTACTAAGTTGCCCGTGGCCACCATCGTTGTCACAATGCTTTCACCCAAACACAAATAAAAAAGGCAATTTTCCTGGGGTCTTGTTTTTCTTGTAGAAGAAAGAGTCCCCCCTCCTCCCATGCAGGTGCCTCTAATTCAGATGGAAAGATGGAATCAGGCAACTATGTGACTCTTTTCTTACTAAAGTCTAGATTCTATTTAGCTGCAGGGGCTGAAGGCAGCAGGTATTGGAGGCATTAGAACTTGTAGGGTAAGAGAGTGTGAGTGTGTGAGTGTGAGTGTGTGTGTGTGTGTATACTTTTGCCATAAACCAAAGTAAAAAAGGGAATTGTCCGCAGGAGGAATGCCAGCCAGCATGACATGCAAGGCTGGTGTCCGTCATCTAAACAGGATGATGTGTTTATTACAAATATGGCGGCCACAGACAAAGGTCTCCCTACTCTTATCTGGAAATGTGGGGTGCGAGCCTAACATCCACCCAGATTCTTGCCCAGGCATTGGGGGTAGTGGGTTGAACTTTGGCGCCTTCGAAAGGATGAGTCCACTCAGGACAAGTGCATGAGACCTTATTTGGAAATAGGGTCTTTGCCGAGGTAATGAGGTAAGATGAGGTCCTATGGGATTAGGGTGGACCCGAAATCCAATGACAGGTGTCCTTATGAGAAGAAGTAAATCTGGACACAGAGACATGGGGAGAAGGCATAGTAAAACGGAGGCAGAGATTGGAGGGATGTGTCAGCAAGACAAGAAACCCCAAGCATTGCTGGAGTGCCCAGAGGCTGAAGAAGCAGGAAAGAGCCCTCCTCTAGAGCATCCTATAATGCCAGGCACCTTGATTTCAGACTTTTGGGCTCTAGAACTGAGAAAGAATAACTTGTGTTGTCTTAAGCCACCTAGTTGGAGGAATTTTGTTGCAGCTGCCCCAGAAAATCAGTTCATGGGGCCCACCTATGACATGCAGGAGCCGGATGGCATCACATCTCAGAGCTCATAGAAGTGGAATCAGCCCCGTTGTAAAGACAACGATGGTGTCTCTCACAGAAGTTGAAGCACCTGCCTACCCAATGCCTTCCTGTCACTAAAAGGCAGGACCAGGAGTTGCACCTGACAAGCCCATATGCCCATCACAGCCTGTCGTCCTTTGGCTCACGTCAACATCATGTACCACAGAGTCATGGAACCTTTTGTAGAAACCTCAATTTAGAATATTCAAGCATACAAGCATACAACCTTAATGGAACACGAGTGAACAGTGATGCATGTATCTTTACGAATTACTGCACCCCGATGTTCATAGCAGCACTATTTACAATAGCCAAGACGTGGAAGCAACCTAAGTGTCCATCAACAGAGGAACGGATAAAGAAGATGTGGTACATACATACAATGGAATATTACTCAGCCATAAGAAAGCATGAAATCATGCCATTTGCAGCAACACGGATGAACTTGGAGAATATTATGCTAAGTGATATAAGTCAGAGAAACACAAATACTGTACGATCTAAAAAAAAAATGTAGAATCTAAAAAAATACAACTAACTAGTGAATATAACAAAAAAGCAGCAGACTCACAGAGAACAAACTAGTGGTTACCACTTGAGGGAAGGAAGGGGCAGTGGAGAGATAGGGGCAGGGAATTAAGGGGTACAAACTACTATGTACAAAATAAATAAGATACAAGGACATATTGTACAACACGGGGAATACAGCCTGTATTTTATAATAACCATAAATGGAGTATAACCTTTAAAAATTATGAATCACTATATTGCACACCTGAAACTTATGTAATATTGTACATCAACTATACCTCAATAAAAAAATTTTTTTTTAATTTAAAAAGACCAAACAGAGACTTCTACAAATGGAACCCAACAATGTTTTCTTAAGAGTTTGGGCAAGTTGAGAAAGGTGGTTACTTGACCACAGTTGGATGGAGTTCTCTGGGGTCAAAGCCCCCGTTGTCTGTGGTCAGGGCCTGGCAAGACTCCCTGTGTCCATGTGAACCCCCGATTCCTCCCCACCCCACCTGAGTCCTAGAGCTTGTTCTGGCTGCAAAGAGTATCCCTGACTGTCCCCAGACACACAACTGACGTGTCACAGTCCGAGCAGGGGACTTCCCTATTGGCTCTTCATTAACTCGGGGTGATGTTGGATTCTAGATACACGGGGGTCTCCACCATTCGAAAAAGCTTTAATTCCTCCCCCAGGAATGGACGCTCTTCTGGGTGACTCATGGATGACCCTTCAGAACCTCATCTCATAAGGAAATTGTGAGTCCTTTATGGATTCCAGGCTTCCACCAGTATTGACTTGCTTGTGGTTAGAGAAAGTGACACCAAGACCTTTGGGGTATGTGTCACTGGTCTTCGCTATTTTCCAGCATGTGTGTGTGTGTGTGTGTGTGTGTGTGAGAGAGAGAGAGAGAGAGAGAGAGAGAGAGTGAGAGAGAGGGAGAGAAAGAGAGAGAAAGAGAAAGAGTTTTCAAGCAAGAAGCATACAGAAAATGCAACTTTGTTTTTCAACTGACTGTGTGCCTTCAAGTCTGGGGGACTCAGGAATTCTCAGATCCTTGCCGGGCGAGCTGTGTGTCCTTTGAAGGAAGGACCTTCCTGTTGAAGCCTTCTGTGGCCAACAACTCCTGCTGTGGGCTGTGAAGTCCCCCTTGCATTCCCTATGGGTTTCCCACGAGCCCCCTCCCAAGCAAGGCTCCTGACTCACAAAATCTGGATCAAAGAAAGGTATCTGGCAGCTGCATCCGACAACCGCCTCCTGATTATTTTCAGATGTTGGAGGGGGTGGTACCCACAGTCCTCCAGACCCACGCGGGCTCGGGGAATATGAATATTCCCTGTCCCGTTTGCAGGAAGACATCCATGGAGGGGAGACATAGAGACATTTTGTTTTTGTTTTTTTGCGGTACGCAGGCCTCTCACCGTTGTGGCCTCTCCCGTCGCGGAGGACGCGCCGGCTCAGCGGCCATGGCTCACGGGCCCAGCCGCTCCGAGGCACGTGGCATCTTCCCGGGCCGGGACACGAACCCGCGTCCCCTGCATCGGCAGGCGGACTCTCAACCACTGCGCCACCAGGGAAGCCTAAGAAGAGTCTTTTTTACGCTGTAAGAATGTGAACGAACTTAAGAAAGGATACCCACTGACATGTCACCAAGGACAGGCGGCTTAAATGCCCCTACGATAAATAGAGTTAAACAACAAGCCATCCCAGGGAGGAGGCGTTTCCCATGCGTTGCTGATGTTCTTACAAAGCAATTCAAGATCACACATGGCGGGTGGGGTGGGAGAGGAATGGACTGGGAGTTTGGGGTTAGCAGAAGCAAACTGGTATGTATAGGATGGATCCACAACAAGGTATTGTAGAACACAGGGAGTTATATTCAATACTCTGTGATAAACCATAGTGGAAAATATGAAAAAGTACATACACACACGTATAACTGAATCACTTTGCTGTACAGCAGAAATTAACACTTTAGAAATCAACTCTAATAAAAAAAAAAAAATGAGGGTGCCCTTTTTCCCAGCCCTCAGCCTCCCAAACACGTCCGCCCCTGGTCCCTTTGCTTTGGGGGCCTATTGCTTTTAAGCCGGGAGTGGACCCCGTCCACAGGCCCTGACAACCTCTCCACCGGTCCCGTATGCCTCCACCCCGTTTCAACCTCTTCACCAAGGATGTAAAACCCCAGCCCTGTCTGCGAGGGAGGTCCTGCAATTTATCCTTGTGCTCACCCATTGGGGGAGCTGTCGGAGGCCTCTCAGATGCAGACAACAGTGTCTGGTGATTTACACGCTGCAAAAACCCATCAAATCACTCCCCCGATTGCCTGAGGACCTGGAAGGCACGGCACTGTCTACTGCGCTGCAAGTACAGGGGAGAACAAAGCAGCTGCCCTGTCCCCACCTGCTCACGTGCCAGGAATGAACACAGAACGGCCCTAAGATCAGCGAACATAAGCCTTATTTGGAAATAGGGTCATTGCAGATGTGAGTCATTAAGTGTGGTCCTACGGAGAGAACAGGGGACGGAGATTAGGAGGTACAAACCTCCAGGTTCAAAATGAATGAGTCCCGGGGATGAACCATACATACATAATTATTGACTATATTCCCCACGCTGTAACATCTTTGTATGGTGACAGACTGTATCTAAATCGTTGTGGGGATCCTTCTGAAATGTAGAGAAATGTCGAATCACTAGGTTGTGTTAACAGGAACTTAATAGTGTCGTAGGGCAGTGATATTTCAAAACAAACAAAAACTCAGAAAAAGAGGTCAGATTTGCGGTCACCAGAGGGCAGGGATGGAGGGAGGGGAATTGGATGAACATGGTCAAAAGGTACAAACTCCGAGTCGTAAGATAAATAAGTACTAGGAATGTAATGTACAATGTGATCCATATAATTAACACTGCTGTACGTTAAACATGAGCATTGCTACGACAGTAAATCCGAAGCGTTCTCATCACAAGGGGAAAAAAATTTGTTTTTATTCCTTTTATTTTGCGTCTGTATGAGAGATGAATGTTGACTAAATTGACTGTGGTCATCATTTCATGATGTATGTAAGTGAAATCATTACGCTGCACACCTTAAACGTGTCTAGTGTTGGATGCCGATTATATCTCAGTAAAACTGGAAGAGTAAAAAAAGGTGAGGGTCAGACAACAAACACATGAAAGAATGCTCAACATCATTCATCATTAGAGAAATGCAAATCAAAACTACAACGAGATATCATCTCACACCGGTCAGAATGGCCATCATCAAAACATCTAGAAACAATAAATGCTGGAGAGGCTGTGGAGAAAAGGGAACACTCTTGCACTGCTGGTGGGAATGTGAATTGGTACAGCCACTATGGAGAACAGTATGGAGGTTCCTTAAAAAACTACAAATAGAACTACCGTATGACCCAGCCATCCCACTCCTGGGCATCTACCCTGAGAAAACCCATCATTCAAAAAGAGTCATGTACCAACATGTTCATTGCAGCTCTATTTACAATAGCCAGGACATGGAAACCACCTAAGTGTCCATCATCGGATGAATGGATAAAGAAGATGTGGCACATATATACAATGGAATATTACTCAGCCATAAAAAGAAACGGAATGGAGTTATTCGTAACGAGGTGGATGGACCTAGAGTCTGTCCTACAGAGTGAAGTAAGTCAGAGAGAGAAAGACAAATACCGTATGCTAACACATATATATGGAATCTAAGAAAAAAAGACGTGTCGTGAAGGGCCTGGGGGCAGGACAGGAATAAAGACACAGACCTGCTAGAGAATGGACTTGAGGATATGGGGAGGGGGAGGGGTAAGCTGTGATAAAGTGAGAGAGTGGCACGGACATATGTACACTACCAAACGTAAAATAGATGGCTAGTGGGAAGCAGCCGCATAGCACAGGGAGATCAGCTCGGTGCTTTGTGATCCCCTGGATGGCTGGGATGGGGAGGGTGGGAGGGAGGGAGACGCAAGAGGGAGGAGATATGGGAACGTATGTATGTGTAT
>RJWK010012322.1:0-40600 GCA_004363435.1 Platanista minor
CCTCCCACCCTCCCTATCCCACCCCTCTAGGTGGTCACAAAGCACCAAGCTGATCTCCTTGTGCTATGCGGCTGCTTCCCACTAGCTATCTATTTTACATTTGGTAGTGTATATATGTATATGAATGCTACTCTCTCACCTCGTCCCAGCTTACCCTTCCCCCTCCCTGTGTCCTCAAGTCCATTCTCTACGTCTACGTCTTTATTCCTGTCCTGCCCTTGTTCTTCAGAATGTGGTTTTTTTTTTACGGAATGAAGTCAGAAAGAGAAAAACAAATACCATATATTAACACATATATATGGAATCTAAAATAAAATATGATCATTTCAACATGTAATCAACATAAAATACTATTAATGACATGTGATATTCTTTTTTTTCATACTAAGTCTTCAAAATCCATTGTACTTTTTACACTACATATCCTGACCCATTAGGGTTTGACTGATGAATCCCATCACATCCCCAACATGTCCCAGCTCTGGGTGTGACCACCAGTCAAGGCATTCAGCCCCCAGGTCCGCAACTGTATCTTCCTTCTATCAGTCTTCACCATCTGTATTTCAAGTGCTCAACATGTGCACGTGGTTAGTGGCCCCATGTTACACAGTGTCATCCTAGAGCCAATGAACTGTGAAGAGGTGGTGGAGAGGGAGCCAGCCCTAAAGAGGCCCAGGGTCAGGAATAAAAAGGACCCAGGAGCCTGCAGGGACCAACATCTTGGACATTTCAATAGAAACAGAATCATTTTCAGGGTTCCCAACATGGTAAATGACGATTCCCAGATAAGCCCTCAGCTAAGACCCACCAAATGCCTTTGCACCATGTGATTTTGCCCACAACTGCATTGTCCAGTATGATAGCCATTAGCCATATGTGGCTCTTTAAATTTAAATTAATTTAAATAAAACTGAAAAGTCATTAGCTCAGTTACATTAACCACACTTCAGATGCTCAACAGTCACCTATGGCTGGGAGCTAGGTGCATGGAGCAGTGCAAATATGTTTCCATCATCACAGAAATTTCTAATGAACAGTGCTGGCCAGAACTTGGATCACTCCCTGAGAAATGGGGGAGTGGCCCCAAATCTCCTGAGTTGAACGAGCTGCCACTTGCAGTTATGGGGGCTTAAAACAAAACCTAAATTGATTTACAGAAAAATAAGGTCATTTTTCTTGCCTAACTGAATCTGTGGAATGAGATGCATAATTCTTTTAACTTTTAATAGACACTCGTTTTAACTCTTGGAGCATGTTGCTTCATTTGTAAATTTGGAAAGCAGTCCAATACTGCCTCACAAGATGTTATGAGGATCAAATGAGACGAAAAAGGTTAAATCCCCAACCCAAGGCCTGGCACATTAGGCTCCCTTCCCTCCCTCCATCTCCTAGGGCTGTGTGTGTGTGTGTGTGTGTGTGTGTGTGTGTGTGTGTGTTTGTGTGTCCACTCCTCTTTTTTTTTTTTTTTTTTTTTTTTTGCGGTACGCGGGCCTCTCACTGTTGTGGCCTCTCCCGTTGTGGAGCACAGGCTCCGGACGTGCACGCTCAGCGGCCACAGCTCACGGGCCCAGCCGCTCCGCGGCATGTGGGATCCTCCCGGACTGGGGCACGAACCCGCGTCCCCTGCATCGGCAGGCGGACTCTCAACCACTGCACCACCAGGGAAGCCCCCTCCACTCCTCTTGAATGGGGGAGTAGGCAGATTTTCGGCTCTCTGAAAGCGAGGGCCACACCACTGCCCTACCCTGAAGCCCCCGTAGCGGGAGGGCCATGCTATGGACAATCAGGACTTGTGAGAAGGCAATTTGTAAACTGCCAAGTAGGTAGAATTAACAAGAGAAAACCTCTTTATAGAAGGTAGAAAGAGCATCAAGGATTTTTAGAAGCAGTAAAATTAGTATGGTGAGCCAGAACTTCTGGAGAGAGTACAAGAAAATAAAGATGTGCGGGCAGGAAGAATTGGGGAGGGGAGAGAACTGAGGAATTCTTGGCATTCTTTTGACTGAAAAATGAGGTGAACCAAGAAGACTGCAGGGTTTAACCAAACAGAATTTCATGAAGGCTGACACTGCACTGGCTGGTCTAGACCATGAAACCCCCGTCTTATAGGCAATGATATCAAAGTGAGAATAAGCAGCTGCAATTCAACAGTAAAGAAGGTGGAGTCCCTCAAGGGCAGGTTAGCTGCGGGACAGGCTGGGGAAGAACACAGAACAATCTGTGCTAAAGAAAAGGGAAAAGTCATAAGGGTTTAATTATATCTAAATGGGTTCACTTGAACCTGATTGCTCAAAAGAGTTGGGAACGACAGAGATCTATTGTTTTTCTCACCAACGCTGGCCAAAAATGGCGTGTGTAATAAAACATGTAGTGGCATCGCCACACTGTCTCACCTGTCCTCCTCGGCTGAATCCCTGCCTCGAGGGACCCTGGCTGGGAAAAGGTGGCAGATCTCACTCCTGACCATGGAGAGGAGCAATTAGAGCAGCTGGGATGTTCTCTCTGCCCCTCGCTGTCTGTCCAGAAAGTTGGGCCTCCTCAGGGGCTAGTGGGAGGAGAACAGAGTCAACAAAAACTGGGTGTCACAGAAGGATAAGCCCTGACACTGCTGTCATCTTGCCCTTCTGCAGCTGCTTCCTTTATCATTCTTGCAAGCCATACTACTGCCCCTGGTGCTTTAGAGCTAGGAGGACCCTAAGGGACCCAAGTTCAACCTGCTTTTTTATACCTAGGACTCAGTGGCCCAGAGAGCAGGAGGGAAGTGCTGGCTGTACACAGGAGCCTTGAGCTAAGGTGGGGAAGCCAGGCCAAGCCTCCTGGCTCAGCTCAAGAGCTCTCTCCACTGGATCTTGTGGCTTTTCCACCTGCCACTGGATTTGCACACACAATACACACCTGATGCTCTGGTGACTAAAAGCACCTGAATTTAACCAGCATGACCCAGGTCCTGCTGCCCTGGCTCTGACCGCCAGCCTGGTCATCAGAGTGATTTTTAATTCTAATGAAAATTCTTGAATGCAAGAGCTCAGGCTCACAAAGGCTGCGACCAGCTGTATAAGCACTTGGTGGTTTGGGTTAATAAAATGTTTAGCTCTTATAAAATGCCTTTTCTCTTGAGTTGTTTTTTTTTTTTTTTTTTTTTTTTTTTTTAGAATAATGAGATCCCTGATATGAGTCTGAGACTTAAGTGCATAGAAGTGGATGACTGGAATAAAATTTAGACTCCCTCCGTGGATGAACACAATTGCCCCCAGGCAACAAGGCACAGAGAAGACTCTGTCTCAGCTCCTCCTTGCTTTCTGAGACATGTCAGAAGCTGCAGATAGAAGCTGTCAGAAGCCAGTTGCTACATCTGAGCTGTCCTCTTCCCTGTGGCTCCAGGAGAGACCACAAACCTGGCCCACCGTTTTGTCCTTAGGTTTCTAAGCTGACTCACGCTCCGCTGAAGATTGCCTCTCCCCCGTATACCCTCGCCCTCCCCTCCATATGCCCATCAGTCCATGACCAAGCCCTGAGAAAGTTCCAGTGGGTTCCAGCCCCAGACTCTATAAGGAGACTAATGTCCTGAGCTGGAGCCTCATCACAAGAGACCACGAGCTTCACCAAAACATAAAATGGAAAATCTGCTCTGAGGCCAAGAGATTGCACTTTAAACCCAAGCAGTCTCCCCACACCCCGCTTGTGAACAGGGATAACAATCTAGGCTGTGCTGCTTCTTGGGGTGGAGTGAAAAAGGTGAGGATGGAAAGACACTTGCAAAAGATGAAGCTCTACAGAGAGAAAGGACTACTGATTTATCCCCAGAAGGGTTCCTGGGGCTCCAAGGGCTGTTCTGGCTTTAGCGTTTGCTGTTATGTGTGCTTATACATAGTCACCATATTCATATTTTACTCTCCCATTTTGCAGGGAGGCACCCACCTCCCCCCATTATTCTGGCCACCACAGATAGACTGTGGCTGTCTTGCTAATTGCTCTATCCTTAAGGCTGAGAGCAATGCCTGGCACATAGCAGGAGCCCACTGAATAGCCAGGGAATGAAGGAAAGCCGGAGCTCCCTGAGCGAAGGGATCCATTTTCCTGTGCCCAGGGAGCGGGTAGCAGAGAAGAGCCTGGCTGGGTTGATAGCGCAGATGAATTCTGCACTCCACCACCCCTGCCTCTGTGTGCACCTGCCCCATGTTTATCGCCTTTATTCTTCGGAATGATAATAGAGGAATAGTATTCCTCGGAGCCACCTGAGCTCCTTGGGGTCTGATTCATCTTCCGTCTCTTGGCTTGGCACAGTGTATGACTCAATACAAGTGGATGGAACGTATGATTATCTTTTTCTATGAATTTCTGAAATTCCCTATCATTGGGTCTAGGAAAATATAGTAATCTAAAGCCGGAGGGATGGAAGAAGAGAGATTCAGTTTACATGATGAACAGAGGACAGCTTCCCAGAAATTGGACTGTTTGTTTTAAACCCATATGTGTAGAGGAACAAAGGCATTCCTGGAAATATCTCATACTAGCCTTGCTGGGGTTAATGTACTTCCTGTTCCTGTCAGGCCTCCAAGGAGATAGCTTATCCTGATAAAACCAACACCAATTTATGGAAATGTAAATAGACTTGTGAAGGGCATTCAACTGTAAGGGTAAAATTAATCAGTAAAGATGTTTGACCAAAGTACTTAAGTAAGCAGGGCAGATCAGGCAGGAAACCCATTTGGCCTCACGCATATCGGGTATCTCTGAAAAACTCTCAAATCCCTTTCTTCCCTGAAAACACAGAGATAACTTACATTTTTAAACTTAAAATTTAAAAACTATGTTATGTATAATAAGGGCCTATGTATAGCATAGGGAATTCTACTCAATACTCTGTAATGACCTATATGGGAAAAGAATCTAAAAACGAGTGGATATATGTATATGTATAACTGATTCACTTTGCTGTACAGCAGAAACTAACACAACAATTGTTAAGTCAACTATACTCCAATAAAAGTTTTTTTAAAATAATAAAAATAAAAAGCCTTGCACTTCTCTGTAAAACAAACAAACAAACAAACAGAAAACAACTATGTTATATAGAGTAAAAATATCACATCTCTCATCCTTTAGCCACCAGAAAAATGTTCTTTTGTGAGGAAGGTCACGGTGATCATGGTCAATCATGGCAGTCAATGCTAACATCTCTGTGCTAGGAGTGATGGTGGCCCTCAGGGAGAGAAGCCCTCCTTTGTCGTTCCAGCTATTCCTCAGAGGTGGAGGAGAGGAAGGGAGGAAGGGTTCACTCTGTCCCCCAGGAAGCCCTCCCCAGGGAAACACAGAAAAAACTCTTTCCTAATGTATCTTTCCTTTAAAGTAAAGCTAATTGGTAACCTGATGACCTCACCAAAACAGAAAGGCCTTCTCATGACAGTCTGGGGACTGTCTGCCCATGTGCTAAGCAACAAAGAGAAAAATAAAATCGAGGTGTTGGAGCTTCCCTGGTGGCGCAGTGGTTGAGAGTCCGCCTGCCGATGCAGGGGACGCGGGTTCGTGCCCCGGTCCGGGAAGATCCCACACGCCGCAGAGCGGCTAGGCCCATGAGCCATGGCCGCTGAGCCTGCACGTCCGGAGCCTGTGCTTCTCAACGGGAGAGGCCACGACAGCGAGAGGCCCGCATATTGCAAAAAAAAGAAGAGGAAAAAAAAAAAATCGAGGTGTTTTTGTTCCCATGGCTCTTCTGGCTTCGGGTCCTGATTTCTTGAAGATTAAAAAGAAAAAAACAAACAAGAAATCAATAATTCTAGAACAAAGAAGACAAACAATGGAAGTTAGCCATCAGAGTGGAAAAGTCCAGCCCTCAGAAGATTAACCAAGGGGCACTTGTGAGTCAAAGCCCAGTTGGTTGGACAGCATCAGATGTCCTCCTGTGGAAAGAAAGCCTGTGATCTGTCCATGCAGTGAGCTGAACACTCCTTGCCACACACCACACATGGGTATCCACAGCCTCTCATGTGGTCCCCACCATGGCTGGGAAAGAGTGTGGCCTGGGTTGTTCACATGGGAAGCCCAAGGTCACCAGCTTCTATGGGCCATCCATGATCCCAGCTTTAGCAATGTGGTAATAGCTGTCAGTAATCATCAGTCATTGAACAGACCTTATCTGATTTCATCCTCACGATTCTGTGAGTTTCACATTATAATCCCCAGTTTACAGGCAAGAAAAAATAAGACCCACAGAGGCTGGGTAACTTTTCCAAGGTGATTCTTTTAATACAGTAGTTCTCAACCATGGCTGACCCTTAGAACCCCAAATCACAGTGCCCAGACTGCATGGTCAGCCAATTAAATCAGAATTTCTGGGGTAGAGTTTTTTTTTTTTTTTCGGTGGTACGTGGGCCTCTCACTGTTGTGTCCTCTCCCATTGTGGAGCACAGGCTCCGGACGCGCAGGCTCAGCGGCCACGGCTCACGGGCCCAGCCGCTCCGCAGCATGGGGGATCCCCCCGGACCGGGGCACAAACCCGCGTCCCCTGCATCGGCAGGCGGACTCTCAACCACTGCGCCACCAGGGAAGCCCACGGGGTGGAGTATTTTTAAAGCTCCCTGGATGATTCCAACGTGCAGCCAAGGCTGGATAACCACGAATCTAGTCAGTAGTAGGATCTGAATCTGATTCCAGGCCTCTGCTTACTTTTCTCTGCAATACTGCCAATCCTGAAGGAATAATCTAGAGATTTAAAAAAATTCATCAAATGGCTTTCCTACTGGACATACTGGGAGACCTGGGTTTCAGAAAAAGGAAATCCCATTTGACATCATGTTTACTTTCCTTATAAATAGGATTAAAAAAAACAGGCTGAGGTCTAAGAGTCTTTCCCATACAACAGAGTGCATGGGCTTTGTGAACAGGATTTTCAGACATTCAAAATGTTTTTATTTTACCATCCAGTTCCACCATGTGCTTCTGGAAGGCTGAGCTGGAGACTGACTTCAGGGTCTCATGCTACCTTTTGGGGCCCACAGTGAGTGTCTCAACTCACGAAGGCATCCACGGCCCACCCCATGCTGATACCTCATCTGTTCAGACAGATTAGGTCCTGCCTGCCAATCCCAACGAATGCTTCGGTTAATAGCTCTCATTTTCGAGGGCAAAATCATCAGGATTTAAACATCCTCCACCGACTGCCATGTGGAACAGAACATCCCATCTCCCTGACTTTTCCTGTCATAAGGAAGTGATGGAAAATAATTTTCCATATTAAAGCGTCTGTTTTTCTGAGGAGGAGAGCCACCATGGCCACTTTAGCTGAGACAGCTAGTTTGGGTTGTATAATAAAGGCTTGGATAATCAGAGCCTTCAGCCTGTCACTGCCATCCAATTAACCCTTTCTTCTTTACCCTATAAGTTTATAGCTAATAACTGCCTTAAGGCATCCCTAACAGTTCATCTCATGCAACTTCCATTCTCACTACTCATAGCCGCACACCACAGACATGTTTTGGTGTCTGAATTACTTATGAAAGTATTTTTAAGCCCCTCAGTGTGACATGTTAGGTTCCATCTTACAGGGGAGTGTAGGGCACTCATTCAGTTTCCATACATTCATCCAAGATACATTTACTGAGCATCCTACCTGTGCTAGACATGACCCGAGATTCTGGGTGAAACACACCAAGCAAGGTCCAGCCTCTGACCTGAGCAAGCTTCCAGTCCAGTGGGGAAGCCTGGTACATAAAAGGCAAATATAACCCAACGTAGAGGCTAAATGGTGGACCTGCCCATGGATCACTTAACTCAGCCGGGGAGGAGGGGATGAAGGGTGATTGGGGAAGGCCTCCTGAACAAAAGGAAATCTGAATGGAAGAAATCTTCAGAGAGACATCAAAGATGATCAGGAGCTTAATGACCAGCTGTAGGGCTCACTTCTGCAGGGCAGCCAGGACTGCATTTGCCTCATTTAAATGTTTTAAGTCACCCTGAAGGCCCTTCACAAAATGGCTTTCCAGCCCCTTCTCCTTCCCAGTCCCCTGTGCTGAATCCCATACCACACCATTCCCCAACCAGGTCATATATTAATACATCCATATAGTTCTGTTTTTGCTGGGCCTGTATTCTTTGTCAGGAATGCTCATTACCCCTCTTGGTCCACTAAGCGCCTGTGAATCCAACAAGGTCCAGTACAAATGTTACCTTCTCTGTGAAGATTTCTCCACCTCTGGGCAATCACAGCACTTGTGACATTATATTATAGTTATCTGTTTGCCTCTCTAGGCTATATGCTTCTAGAGGAGAGGAACTGCCTCTTAATCATTCTCACATGCCCAGTGTTTGGTACACAGGAGACATATCAGTGCCTTCTTTTTGACGAACGAATGAAGGAACAAAGCAACACGTCAAAAATTCACATGCTGTGTGTGGTTAGGAAGACGACAAAGTCTTTTCATGCTCTCTTGTAAGTTCCTTGTACTGCAAAAGAAACTATTCTGGCCAACAGAACACAGAGAAATGTGTATTTCAAAGGGGAAAAGAAGTACATATTTCAATACTGAAGCCCTATTTTTGATCAGCAAAACCAAGACAGATTCCCACAGGGTCTCCTTCATGGTAAGTATGTGATAGTTCCAACGTGCACACAGAGGCTTCCCTTACTCAAGAAGTCCATAGGACACAGGAGTACAACCTCTGGTTGACTCTTCATTGTTGAGCACAAAATGGTGCAAGAGGTGTGTGCAACTATAGGCATGGGAGCAAGGTGAGATATTGATCATCTTTAAAAAATATGTCTAGATGGTCTGCCACCAGATATACAAGAAATTATCCTGACTTCAAACAAAACAGGCTCCTTTCAATCAAAGCATGAGAAGGTCTGGTTCTTTGGAAAGGACTTGACAAGCTTTCTCTGGAATCTAGCTTCTGCTGACATGTAAGAGCCAGGCACATTTTCATCCTCCCTCCAATATTCAAAAGAGTACAGAAGACTGTCATGGGATAGAAAGCAGCAGAAAATTTAAAAACAAAACCCTTCTGGGAACTTCCCTGGTGGTCGAGGGGTTAAGACGTCACACTCCCAATGCAGGGGGCCTGGGTTCAATCCCTGGTCAGGGAACTAGGTCCCACATGCTGCAACTAAAGATCCCGCCTGCCACAATGAAGATCCCTCATGCAGCAATGGAGATCCCGCGTGCTGCAACTAAAGACCTGGAACAGCCAAATAAATAAACAAATAACTTAAAAAAAATAAATAAATAATAAAAACAAAACCCTTTTGAAGCCTATCTCCTGTCCCTAGGGATTTTCACAGCTAATCCCACAGGGATCTTGATGATCCTCCAAACAAGAGACTGATCTGAACCACAAAGCAAAGTGAAGCAACTGTGGCTGGACCACTGAAGGACAGCAAAGGAGGCTTGGAGGTTCTGAACCTATATTCTTTATGGTCAGAGACCACCTGCATCACAATCACCTGGTACCTGTTAAAAATGTACACTCATGGGGAACACCCAATATCTCCTGAATCTTAATTAATCTACTCTGGGGGTTGGCACAAGCACTTACATTTTAAAATAAGCTCTTCAGGAACTAAAGTTGGCAGACAACTTCTCTAAACCATAATGAACTGAGGCCTAAGGGTATGAAGACTCTTGGCACCCTTGTCCTAGTTCTGATGAGCTCTGTATTTCCAGACTGAGTTTGTGCCTTCTTTTTTGATAACGTCAGAGCCTCAGTCCATGCGAAAGAGACTGTGTCTGTCCTTTCCAGTGCTTGGCACATAATGAATTCTCAATGAATGGTGGAGGGTGGAATAGGTGAATAGACTATACAGAGAGATCACATCGAAGGACCGGTGATTGCATAAATGAAACAATGAATGATGGAAGCTATTGGAGAAATAATAGATTTCAATACAGCAATTACCAAACATGAACTTAGGGTGAGTGTTTTGCCTTGATGACATAGAAATCACAAATAAATTTCTCTCTGGACATTCCATGTCAGGCACTTACTTGAAATAGGGAAAGAAATAGTGTGGATCACTGGCCTGAAGTACGTACACAGGCATGTGCTGTATGCATGTATACACACACACACACACACACACACACACACACACCCCTAGGGATCTAGCTGCCGCATTCAATATTGATCAGCTCAGCAGGAAGAGCCAGCTTCAAATGTATTTACAATGGAAAACTTCAGCCTTGGATTAGAAAGACCCTTAGGTAGAAGGTGCAGGCTTTCTTTTTTTTTTTTTTTTTTTTTTTTTTTTTTTGCGGTACACGGGCCTCTCACTGTTGTGGCCTCTCCCGTTGCGGAGCACAGGCTCCGGATGCGCAGGCTCAGAGGCCATGGCTCACGGGCTTAGCCGCTCCGCGGCACGTGGGATCTTCCCGGACCGGGGCACGAACCCGCGTCCCCTGCATCGGCAGGCCGACTCTCAACCACTGCGCCACCAGGGAAGCCCAAGTGCAGCCTTTCTTGATGGCTTTGCTACTTAACCTCGGGGGCATACATAAACAGAGCCAGAAAATGTCTTGCTGGAAATGGAAATTTTAAAATCCATCCTGTATTTTAAAATTCCCCAGCATGCAGATAGAGAGGGGGCTGGAATTTAGAGCACAAGGTACATTTATAAAACAAGAGATCAAATCAATCATAATAAATGGCTTCTTCTTTAGGTTTCCTTTCATTTTGTATTTCCCTCTTCGTCCTGCTGCTGGCCTGAACTTTGGTTAAGGGAGTATCAAGAAAAAATTCACCTATCTTTCCCCCATGCTTCAAAATCAAAGGGAAACTTCAGGTGGAAATACTCCAAATCTAGCATTAAACACTTTGGGCAATAGTGTCGCCCTGACACGTGGCAAGGGACGTTCAAACACACTGTACATTGCCACGGGGCCCTCCCAGCTTGTGAGCTATAAGTCCCCCTTTCAATCCACTCAAGAAAGCAACTTGAAATACAAGTGAGTGCAATGGCATTACTATAAGTGTAATCTTGAATGCAGAATAATTCTTTTAAAGGAAATCATCTGAAAACATTTGTAGTTGATTGTCATTAGTAATAAATTACTCGCAAAACACCTCATAACTTACTGGGAAAAAGAAATCAATCTATCTTACTCAGTAATAGATGGAGTACCTTCTTCCTCAGGGTGTGGGAAAAAATGAAAATTCCTAGCAATCTGAGAAGACCTTTCCCCCTGGGTAAATATCCTTTCAAAAGCATGTTATCAGTGCTCTATAAATAGCTCTCAAAGTTTGCAAATGAAGAGTTAAGTCAACACCAGAGCACTGTAATGCTGTAGGTTGGAATATCACCTTGCTTGAGACTTATCCCTTAGCTAAAGAATAGCTAAAGAATATCCATTGTCTTTTTGCCCACCCCACCCTCTTTTATAAACCACCCAGGGAAGGAATGGAGATTGGAGAGTCCCCCAGCCTCTGGTTGGGCCCTCCCTAATTCATTCCTGCAGGCAGCTCTCAGTAAAGGCCAAAATCTTACTCTAAAATAAGTGTCAGTCGTCTTATTCTCCAGAGCAATTATGACACAAGGGTAAGATTAAAATAGTTGCATCTGCGAAGTGCTAAGCGTTGTACCCAGCCCA
The DNA here is from genome assembly GCA_004363435.1 of Platanista minor. Classification (NCBI taxonomy): domain Eukaryota; kingdom Metazoa; phylum Chordata; class Mammalia; order Artiodactyla; family Platanistidae; genus Platanista; species Platanista minor. The sequence continues at coordinate 11,580 of RJWK010012322.1, forward strand.
TAGTAAGTGCTGTATAAGTGTGTGCTATCATGATGGTGACGACACTCGAAGCTACAGCTGAGAACCGTCACTGCCTGAGGCTAGGCAGGAAAATTAGACTTAAAAGTCCAAATTATTTTCTTTCTAAAAGGCAGGTGGTACCAGTTTCCAAAGGGACATGGTCAGAGCTAAACCCCTGGGTGTCAAAGCATGGTTCATCTAACTCAGAAAGAGCTCTTGACTGGAAAGTGTAAGAAAAGAGTGAAATGGCCTAAGCCATTCACCAGGTGACCTTGGGTACCTAGTGGCTTCCTGGCAAGTCATCTCTTTAAGGATAGCAAATGGCTTTGAGCTGAGAAGCAGTTGAGTGACAACCCTGTCTCATTCCCTACCTCTGACACCCTCCAATTTTGAGTGTATCTAGTAATCAGTGATGAAACTTGCCAATATTTCCCATGCTTTTCTAACCTGTCCCACTGCAGTCCTTTTGGTGTCTTATGACTTTGAAGGAGAGTCAGGGGTGGGTAGGGGCAGGATGACTTTCTGAGAAGGCAGGAAGTCTGACATGGCAGCCAGCAAAAGTGTATTCAAACAGTCTGGATTCCTTGGCCTGGCCTCAAGGGCTGCCTGGCCCTGCAGCAAGCTTCTTATCCAGGCACGAGCCCAGCACACCCTTGTGCGTCATACTTTTCCAATAACACTTAAAACAGTTTGGAATGTTCATGTTGCCCTCTCATGCTCAATCGTAATCAAACCAAGTGGCTTTTCTGTTTTCAATTGTGATCTGCAATATATTCAATGACCGTTATAACCCTCTCCTCTGGACACCATCCAGGCAGGTACCTGGACATTTACCATACTTGTCCTGTCTTTTTAATTTTCCTCTTCCTTATTAAAGATGAGGATTCTGTTGTTTACAAGACAGCTGAATCTATGACAGAGAAGGGGCCAACTGATTAGAGGATAGGGAGAGAAGATTTGAGAGTTGTCTCTGCCCTGTTATGTTCTTGTGTTTTATCTTTCCAGCTAGACTGCAAGCTTTTTAAGAGCGGAAATGATGCTGAAATATTTCTAGCTCTCCATCGCCTTCCCTAACTTCCTATGAAATGTAATTTGTAGTTACCGTAATAATGTGTACCTAGCTCTTCGCATTTTATAAAATGCTCTTACTCTTGGGGTCCATCTCTTTTCTGCCACTTACCCCAGAGACATTAAGAGACTTTCCCATGTCAATACTACCCAAAACAATTTACATATTACCACATTATCACATTACCAGGTAGGAGAGACAGAGCCAGCATCTGGACCCAGGTGGTGTGGCTTCAGAGCCTACATACTTCACCATCACTGTACAGCCCCTCACGATGGTGGGTCCACTTCTCCTTTTACTCTATCACAAGACCTTCTCTCTCCGCAATTTATTTACAGAGTCTTAAAAAGTGAGTTACAGGAAGGAGAGGAACTCAAGGTCTTATTTCCAGTTATTGGAGAAATTTTATGAAAGAGGTAGGATTTCAGGAAATGCCCTAAGCCCTTTGAAAAACTATGAATGGTGTAAATTCACATTAAATTACCTTTTCCAAAACACATATGTTGCTGTCAAATACACAGCTGTCTTAGGGAGGCTGTGATGGAGTTCTCAGGTAAAGTAACAGAGCTCTAGGTACATTTATTAAACCCACAAATCATTACCTGAGCAAACACCGGGCAAGTGAGAGAACCTACAGGAAAGTCAGCCCTGCCTGATTCTTGCTCCCAGTTCGGCAGGTGCTTCACCACCCACAGCAAGGAGGCGAGATCACACCTTTTATTCCCAGCCACTTCTGATTTTCTGTGCAGAGCTGACTTGTGTCAGGTTGGAGCAAATGAAGCAAATGAGTGCCCTCCTGTAGCCCGAGGCCCAGGGTACCAAAGAGGGAGGCAGCCCCTTGGCATCTCAGAATCATTTAGGAGCTCATCAGATCAGAGGGCGCTCAGGCCAGCTGCGGCCATAAGAACACTGAAAACAGTGGCAGATGCTCCTTCTACCATGAGGCCAGGGCCCCGAGAGGGGCTATAGCTAGCTGAGGATAAGTTCCCCTCCAGGAACTGTGTCCTAAGCCCCGCTCCCAATAGGCAGAATGAGGTAACCCTGTGTGGGCTCCTCGGGGATTCACCACCAGCTCCAGTATCAACCCAGTAGCCTCACATTCAGAAACCAAGCAGTCCACGGACAGACCATCAACATGGCAGGAGAGGCACCTGGGGAGACAGCAGGTCAGACGAGAAAGGGGCACAATTTGTGCACAAGCACCAGAGTTCTTGCCAACCACTGGAGTCTACCCTGACTTCGGCCCTCATAGAGCTCCTACAGCAGGGCGTCCTTTGCCTTATACTCTGCCACAAGCCTGGCCATCTCATCCATTGTGTGTTCACGGCTCAAGGGCAGGGTTCTTCCCTCTAGCTGTCTTCTAGGACGGAACCTCCTTCAGTCTTCAGCACACAGGAGGCCCCAACACGTTCTGGATTAGGTGATGAGTCATTCAGAGCCCAGGGCGCAGCAGCTCCCTGAGCTGAAACCTTCAGATGCCCAGGGCCCCTCAATCTGTCAGAGTTGAACAGACAAGCTCCTTCCTACTTGCTTTTGGTGACAGAAGAACCAGGAGATCAAATGATCGATTAAATGAAGCTAGCCTAATGGAAAACGAAGTATCATTTGACAGGGCCTAATTTTTCCTTTCTTTCTTGCCTTAAGTTTTTGATAGAATGTACTTCTTCCCCTTCCCAGAAAGCTGTGCAAGTTGTGTATGGACTTTCTGAGTAGAACTCAAGTCAAATGAGCTTAAGTTTGGAAAATGTTCTGACTTGAGAAAGAAGAAGCAAAGCTCATGGGAATTTGGCTAAGGGTTGGAATTTACCTGAAGGTTAATCCAGACTATGATGGGAGGCGATAAAGCAGCACAATGCTTGTCCAGTTATGTGCAGATGAAGTAGGGATCTGGCAGCTGCCAAGAGGCCCCCTTCACCCTCAATTACTTTCCATACCGGCCTGTCACAAAGACTAAAAAAAAATCACACTATTAACAATTAATTGATAAGGTTCTGCATTAAAATTTATGTTTTAATGGGAGCAAATTCAAGATATCACTATAGTTAGTAAAATGGCATTGCCTCCTGTGACAAGTAAGCCATACCCGCTGTGAGCATGTACCAGGGCTCTCCTGGGATTTTGAACTTTGTTGCCTAAGAGGAAGCCCTCACATGACTCACAGTCAGGGAACAGGGCACAGATGCTTCTGAGGAGAGCAGATTTGGGCAGGGCTGTGAAGGGAGAGACTGGGCTGGGGGATACAAATTCATTTGAGGGGAAGATCATGGGAGCAGAGGGTAGGAGGACAAGTCAGCTGCTTCACTGTTCTGCCCTGTGCAGGGTCTGGTCATAAACACGTTTTATCTCCAAAAAGTTAGTGCCTGGAGCACCTTCAACTAATCTTTCTATTTCTCGCATTTCAGAAATCACACTCAGCTCCCCTAGAGTCGATTACAAATCAGTCCTGGCTCATGTAGCGCTGTCCATGGTGCTACTAGACAAGGTTCTGAAATCTTGCAACAAGGAATCATAGACTTAAAAGAACAAACAAACAAAAACCTTCAAATGTACATGACTGTCATTATTGATACTGCACTCAGTTCCAAAGAATGATGAACTTACAAAGCTGATGAACTGGGGGAGTCGTGGCAGGTGACCCACTCCTCAGCTGGTCCCAACTACTCTCAGGCAGCCCCCACCTACAGAGACCTCGCTAGATGTTGTTTCTTCTTTGGGGGTCAGAACAATGGTTTCCTGAGCTTCTTAAATCTTCCCACCAAGATGCAAGCAAGAGGGAAAAGAGAGGGCCAGCTCAAGGCCCATCAAAAACACAACATTTCTTTTATCTTATTTATCTTATAATTAGATAAAGTTTGCATCCTACTCCATAAAGCATCTGCTTTTATTCTTACATAATTCTCCGCCGACTCTGAAATTCCTGGGTACAGTGGATGCTCCAGGAAGCAGTTTTTTTGGAGCAGAGGCAGGGACCTCTCCGGGTGGCTCAGACTTCTTTTATGCCATCTGAGCCACATGTAGGCAGATGCTAAGCCCTGTGCCAGAGAGCTGCAGGCCCTGACTCTGTAATGGCCCGGCTGCTCTTGCGGCCTCTTAGGACCTGGAGAGGGTGCCCACTTAAACACAAAGTCTTAAGAGTACCAACCCTATAAGGCTGTTTGAAGGATTAAAGGAAGTAATACATATGAAATATTCCATGCCAGGCACTCAAGAAATGTTAGCTATTAATACTAATATTTCTCTCTTCCTTGTATCTAGTTAAAAAAAGAAAAGACCATATCCTTTCCCTATTTACAGCCCTTTGGAGGCCCCTCAGGCTACAAGGCCCTCCACAATGGGCCTCCACCGAACTCTCTGGTCTCATTTTCGGCTTCTTTCCCCCAGTCACTCATGCTTGGACTCCACCATTTAGTCTGGGATGATTTAAAGTCCCCATACTTCCCTGTTCTTTCACACCTCGGGGTCTTGTATGTTCTGAGTGCTCTCCCTGGAATGCCTACCATACAGCCTCCCAATCCACCTGTGACCCCCACCCCCCTCACCTGATGAGACCCAGGGAGGCAGCACCCTGCCTGTGAGACTTCTCAGCCCCTCAAGCCTCCATGGACCTAGTGTGTGTCCCGGAGGCAGCACCCATCATTCTCTATCTCCATTATTTGTTATTTGTCCCCCTCATCTTTCAGATGTCCTGCTCATTGCGGAGTAAGACTTCAGCTCTCTATGTATTTTCTGCACATAGAAGACACTCAACAAATGTTTGATGAATAAATGTGTGTATGTGGGCATGTGGGTGGGAGCATGTATAATGCTGGGATGGGGTGGTGGGTGCCACAGAAGATGAAGGATATACTTGCCCAGCACTACAGCCTGTAAACATGAACTGTCACACCCAGAGAGTAGGGAATTCCATCTACACAAGTGGATTGGTCAATCCTCAACCCAGTTGTGTAGGATAAGAAGGCCGCCAAAAAGTTTCTGTATTTCGACTGCAGTGGATACAGGGTTTTTGCTTGCCTATGAGTCTAACAATACTGTCTTCTCCCCACCAGCTGAGCGCACAGGTCCAGGGGACACACATACACACGTGCGCGCACACGCGCCTTTCCTGACACTAGCCATTTCCTGTCACTTCAGTTTTGCCAAAACTGTTTCTTTACTCCTGCATGGGTGTTTTGTTCAAAGCTTTAGATGTTTCATTATAGTCATTTTCATTATCTTATCCATTTTGCTCTCTGCAGGCTGCATTTTAAGTTATGATTGTTTTGCATTATTTTACCTATTTTTTTTTTTTTTTTTTAGCCTTTCGATTTTTAAAAAAAGGGGATTCTCCTGAGGAAAGGGAGCAGCTCTAAGATTGTTCAGGACTGGGGTACAGAGGTTGCATACAGTCTGTGCCTTTAGGAATTCCCAGATTAATGGTAAAGACAGGAAACAAACCCTGAAAAAGAAGACATATCAATTCTTAAAAGGCACACAAAAATGGGCCCCAAATAGTCTCAAGCACCTCAATACCCAGGCTACAGGGGGATGAGTGCAGGAGGAGGTTAGACAGGCAGGGCAGAGTCAGGGAAGTAGTTTCTCAAATGGTCCTGACTACCTCTCAGATTGTCTAGGCTATAATTCTCAAAGTACTCGCACCTCCTTCCTGGGTTTTCCACACAGCATGGACAATCACTAGGCAAGATTATGAGGCTGGGCTGCTTGCTCACCCAAGAGCCTTCCCTACCCTGCCCCCAAGCATCACCATTTATGCTGAATTATATGATTCAGCACTTCCTAAAGGAGGCTGCAGCCACTTTCTGATACAGGACCAAAGTAAGGAAAGAAAGGAGTGGACAAAGCCAAGAGGTGATCAGATCTTTTCTTTCCAGCCTCCCCATGCCCTAAAATCTGGGTTTCTACCAGAGAATTTAAGGTGGGAAGGAAGGAAAGAGGAAGGGTGGTCACTGGGCAGCCAGCAGGCACAGCAACAAGCAACTGTGCTCAAGATGTTGGTGGAAAGTGGTCTCAGCTAAGTGGTTCAGTCACAGAGACAGCAACGATGAGGGGAGACAGCCAAAGGGAAGAGACCAAGGGAAAGAAAGAAAGTCATCTGTTGCATAATGAGAAGGTGGGCTTCTCATTATGCATTCAGGTATGCTTAATGAATGTTCTGATTGTTTTTCTTCAGTAACAAAAGACTACATGCTTCTCTGCTATCTTACCTCTTGACATTTAGAATTACGGACATTAGTCCTTCACTCAAGTAGTATTAGGTCAGTTAATATTTATACTCCTCTACTCAGGGTGGAGACCTCTGACCTCTTCCCTTTTCTATAGGTATTTACTCTCCAGGTCATCGCACACTCATATCTCATCCAGTACTGTGGCTTTATATTAGATAGGTAGATAGGTAGATAGGTAGGTAGGTAGGTAGGTAGATAGATAGCTCTCAAATTTATATAGCCAGTCCCTTTGATCTCTGATTCTGAAATCCTGATTCCACACCCCCGCCCCCCGCATCCCTCACACTCCAGCCTCTAAAAGTTTTCATCAACTTAGTCTCAACTCCATCCTTCCATTTAATCAGGCCAGGGCTTCCCTGGTGGCTCAGTGGTTGAGAGTCCGCCTGCCGATGCAGGGGACATGGGTTCGTGCCCCGGTCCGGGAAGATCCCACACGCCGCGGAGAGGCTGGGCCCGTGAGCCATGGCTGCTGGGCCTGTGCGTCCGGAGCCTGTGCTCCGCAACGGGAGGGGCCACAACAGTGAGAGGCCCGCGTACCACCAAAAAATAAAAAAAAAGACCATTTAATCAGGCCAAAGGCCTTGCATTGTCTACCACTCTCTCTCATACTCCCAGAGGAAAATCTGTTGTAGCATCCAACCACTTTTCCTCACACCTCTACTGCTACCATCCTGCACCAAGTCACCATTATTTCTTGTCTGAATTATTACAGTGTTTTCCTAACTGATCTCCCTGCTTCCATCCTTGTCCTATTCTGTTCTCAAAGTAGCTACCAGATTGATGTTTTCAAAATCTAAGTCAAAGCATATGACTCTCCTACTCAAAATCCTCCAACAGTTCCATCTGCCATAGAGTGAGAGTCAGTGTCCACATATTGTCCTACAGGGGTGAGTCTCCCACCTCCACCTCTCTGATTTCATCTCCAAACACTCTTCTCTCACCTATTCCACACAACAATATTGGTCTCTTTGCTTCCTCTTGGACACCCCAGGGCCTATGCACTTGCTGTTTCTTCTGTGTAGACCCTCTTCCCCAGATAACTACACAGCCTGCTCCCTCATATAATTTGAGTCTTTCCTCAAATGTTTCCTAATCTGTGTGAAGGCTTCTCTGACCACCCTATATCAAGTGATTCATGAAGGCACCAGTTTTGTTCACTGATATATGCCTGATACATAACACAGCCTGACATATCAAAGACACTCAGTACATGCTTTTGAAGGATGAGCAAATCTAGCTAAGTTGGTCATATGATCCAAGTTGGGACATTTGAGCTTCCTCTCCTGGGTCTGTGAATCCTGCGGAATGGGAGGAAGGAAACACCAACTGGAGTGTATCCATCCCAGCAGTGGTGCCCTGACAGTCTTGGCCTGGATACCTGGTCTGTCCTGGATCCATTTTTTTCTCAGACTGACTCTTCATCTATACCTTCAATTCTGTGAGCCACTCTACCTCTTTCCAATAAATTCTCTTTCTTTTTCAAATTAGCCAGAGTCATTTCTGTTGTGTGAAAACTTAACAACTTTAATTGACGGGCCATTTCATTTCCCGATTCTTGTCCTCTCCTGTTCTGGGTTCCCCAGCCACTCAGCAGAAGTGTCACACGTTCCATGAGAGTTCTAGTCAGACTAGTTTCGTTGTCTTGCTATTGACATTCTAAGAACTTCTCTCCCCTAAAATGTCACTTTCGTACTAAAAATAATACTAACAGGCTCCCATATTCCTTTATAGCTCTAAAGTGTAGGTTAACTCCTCATTTTACTGAGAAGAAAATGGAAGCCCAAGAACTGAAGTGGCAGATTGTGTGAAAAGAGTCCGGAGTTTAGAGCTTGGTTGCTAAAGAAAGAATGCAGAATTGAGAGGGAGAGTGGCCAACTGTGTGCTCAAAAATGCTCATTCTCAGTCCTGGCAAGTGCTAGAACAGTAGAGTCAGTCATCTTCCTGCACAGTGTCTAGGACTGATCCCTTCCCCCTAAAGCATAGTTGCTGGAATACGACAGCCCCTGCAAGCAATAGCTTGAGGTCCCCACTGGACTGCATCATTTGCTTCTTGCTTTTGTAAGGCCATGTTTGGCCATGGAAAATCCTCAGAGATGATGCCCACCTGGCAGGACCCAAACCACCATGAGCTTTGTCTGTTGGGCTGATCCTGCACAATTTCTCTGACATCACCAGGCTTGTTTTCATTGTAAGGAGAGCAGCAGGGGTCAGAGAGAAAGAAATGCTGGTGAAAGCTCTTTAACAGTCTGGCATGAGTGTCCACTGATAGTATTTCTCAACTCTAACTGAAATCAGCCATAGGGCCTTAGCCAAAGTGAATTTTCGGTCTATGATTTCTGGAAGTTCAGAAGTCATCTTAACTGAATGACAAACAGTTGATCAGCACCCTGGACAGTGTCCTCCATGAGCCCAAAGAGGATGAACCCCTGAAACCAGCTCCAGGAGGCCAGGTCCTACACTCCGCAGGTGGAAGGGCCCAGCTCTTCCATCTTAGCGCCTGTCCTCAAGATCACCCCAGAATACCAGGAGGAAAAACAAACACATGAACACAAACAAACAAAGAATCTGCAGCAACTCCGTAGAGTAAATATCAGGCTGCTGGAGGGATAAGAGCTAACTAACGAGATAGTAAAGCTTTCTGGAAAAGAGAGGCCTACCCAGGGCTTTGAAGGAAGGGAGGAGCTTGGTGTGATAGAGAGAAGGGTACACAAGGCAAGAGGGCACAGACAGATAAAGACGAACCAGACAATCAAGTCCGACACACTGATTTCCGTCAATACATTTGAAGTGTTCCCCCATCACACCAGGAAATACCATCTCTGAAAAGGATGCCCAACCCTGTCTTCTTCAAATTATATTCAGATATATTCTTCAAATAGTCTCAAAATCAACTCTCTGATAAAGCTCTTTTCATTCCCTCCTATCTTTTTCTAAAAATGGACTTTTACCTTCTAACAATGGTGACTATATTTAGACCTGATGAAATATTAGCCATGCTATGAGACCTCTCACTTTCAGTGCTGCTGTTCCTCTCCTGATTACTCAGCTCTATTGTCTCTGGGTGCATTTTTCCTTCCTTTATTCCTAGATCCTCAGTCCTACACTCTGCCAGAACTGTTCTCTTCTGGAAAGCTTTTAGAATTTTACTTACAGGCTGCCAGCCAATGTCTTATTTCCTTTGCCCTTTGTTATTTACCTGTTGGGATTTAATTAGGCGAATTAGAAATAGTCACCTCCCTTTCTCCCTACTTTGAGAAAAAGTCTCTTATTAAATTTTATGATTAAAAAGTACTTTTCTTTATTCAAGAGCCTTTTGTTTGTTTGTTTTTTGCGTGGGCCTCTCACTGCTGTGGCCTCTCCTGTTGCGGAGCACAGACTCCAGACGCACAGGCTCAGTGGCCATGGCTCACGGGCCCAGCCGCTCCGCATCATGTGGGATCTTCCCGGACCGGGGCACGAACCCTCATCCCCTGCATCGGCAGGCGGACTCTCAACCACTGCGCCACCAGGGAAGCCCCAAGAGCCTTTTGAGGAACCCAACTCAGGCTAGTGAGAGCCAAAACACACTCAGCAGGTCTCTTTCATATGGTAATGACAGGGAGTGAGGAGGAAGGGAGAGAGGGATGAAGATCATTTCTTCAACAATGGACAAGAGGGAGGAATCCTAGATCATCAGGCAGAGCCAGTTCCAGAGGCCAAGATTGGGAAAGGTAAGCTGTCTCAAAACCAGAATTGAAGCAATGCCTTCAGTCCCTCTTAATCAGAGTGATCAAGGTGTCTGCTTTCTCCCCATAAAATCAAGTCTCTAAAGAGACTAGATAACTTCCACCTGAAGGGACACGTGCTCATTTAAATTGGCCCACTGTGGGCTTTGATCACCTGTCACTGGGGCCTTTCAAATGGCCGGGGGTGTGTTGCTCAGTGTGAGCGGGCGGGCTTTCTGAATCATGTCACCGCATGACTCACGCTCGTGAAGACGTAGAAAATAATAGAATCTTGCCAAGCTTCCTCTTCACTTTGGCTTCTGTAAACATAGAGCCTACCAACAATGGGACGGATGGATTCATATTACTAAACCAAAACACACTGGTAAATATAACATGAGCCGTATAAATGGTGCAGGAAAATCCCCACAGGCAAGAAGAGTGCAGAGGGACCAGGCCAGATTCCTCCTTAGCAGTCTTGTTCCTCAGGACTTCTAGTACAGGCGCGGGAGGAGGAAGGAGGAAGGACAGGGAAAACACAGCAGGTGTAAAAGATGGGGCCAGGCAGAAGTGAAGATTCAGGCCATCTTCCTTCCTGGGGCTTCAAGCCCTGGGCCTTGACACTAAGCTGCACCTGAGCAATTGTTCTACCCAAGCCCTGCTGCTGGGAAGCAGGCATGGGGAGGATGGAGGTACAAGTGCTGAATGCAAGGCCCTCACAGAGGGCCCTAGCCCACAGAGTGTGCATCCCAAACTTGTAAGCAGATAGGTTGGGGGTCCCCAGAGAAAGAGAACCAGGAATGGTTTTCTTGACACAAGAGAACCCATTTTGGCCTAAGCCATTTTGTGATCTAAGCTTGGCCACAATGCTTGCCCTTGAACAGGTCTCAGTAATTAACGATCTTAAAAGAACAAAGGAGCAGTGGTTAAGAATCCGCCTGCCAATGCAGGGGACATGGGTGCGAGCCCTGGTCTGGGAAGATCCTCCATGCCACGGAGCAACTAAACCCATGTGCTCTACTATTGAACCTGCGCTCTAGAGCCCGTGAGCCACAACTACTGAGCCCACAAGCCACAACTACTGAAGCCTGTGTGCCTAGAGTCCATGCTCTGCAACAAGAGAAGCCACCGCAATGAGAAGCCTGCCACCACAACGAAGAGTGGCCCCCGCTCGCCACAACTAGAGGAAGACCGCATGCAGCAACAAAGAGCCAACGCAGCCAAATATAAATAAATTAAATAAATAAATAAGCAAATAAAACAAAGGAATGCAGGAACAGAGGAAAGGCAGTCAAACAATAGTGCAGTGATAAAGCAGAGTCCTAATCCCTCCTCAAGGGATGTATATAATAATATATCTTTGAGCTCTACAGGAAGTAAGGCTCCCACCCAGGTGGAAGATGGAATGATGATGCTGACCCCCCCTGACTTCAGTCAACTAAAGCTTGGACTCCGTGGACCTTGGCCCCAATTCTATGCTGAGTTCTCCTCTGCTTAAGCCCCTTCATGAATATGCATGTACCCGTAGCCTAAAACGTCCCCAATTTTGCTGTCTGGGGAGATACTGCTTTGGGAATGATCCTCACTGCTCTCCTTACTTGCTGCAAATAATAATAAATCCTTCCTTCTCCTATCTTAGGCTTGGTTGTGTCTTTTGGCTCGACAACCAAGAGGTGAACCTGAAACAGTAGGGAAGGGGGCAGGGCACAACCTTTAAAAGAATGACAGCCATTGGGGATGTGACACAAACTGGTTAGAACCAACTAGGTCCAAGATGGCAGAAGACTCGACTTCCAGTAAAACTTGAGCCTCATTATATGCTCATTGTAATACGTTAGCATGCTAAATGACACACCCTCAGGCACCATGACAGTTCTGAGGTCGACCATAAAAATGCCCCAAAGTGGGTGGGGCCAAGTTCCTGGAAATCCCCACCCCTTACCCCAAATAGTTGGATTAATCCTTCCACTCATTAGCCTATGAAATTACCCAGCCCATAAAAAGTAACCGCACCATATTTCGGGGCTGCTCTCACTTTCCAAGCCGACCCCGTGCCCTGGGGCTGCTCTCGCCGCCTGTGGAGAAGGACTGCATTCTTTCTATGGAATGCATCTCTCTCTAAATAAATCTACTTCTAGCCTATCACTTTGCCTCCCGCTGAATTCCTTCTGTGCTGACACATAAAGAACCTGAGCCTTAGTAAGTCCTGACACCCGGTGAATGATTCTAATTAGAAGACCATTGGCTCAAGTCCTAATCTGGGTTTCGGCGGGGTTTGAGTCCCAACCTGAGGTGTGTGTTTTCAAGTCCAGTTTTCAGGCAACACATTGAGTGTACAGCCAATATTCTGTGTGCCGGAGACCAGCCTTAGGTACCAAGTGGCAAGAGTCAACATCCCGCCAATCTGAAAGGACAGCCAGCCGGGGCACTTGGGGACCCCTGCAGTGACCGTCTGCGTTAATTAACTTGACATCAATGTGGAAGTGTTCTAAAGAACTGCATGATAAAAAACCTGTTGGAGGTGGGCAAAAGAGCACAGCTAGATTAAAAGGAGTAGACAGGATTCCTGGCAGGCAAGATTTGGCTCAATTTGCCTGAGGTAAATTGATTACTGATAGTGCTCTCATAACTCCTGGAAGGAAGACAACTGGGTGAGCTGCCAGGGCTGAGTCAGGAAGTCACCTGCTGGAGCCCAGGGCAAGTGGGGATGACGCTGCACAGACGCAGGCCCTCTCAGAAGCAACAGGTTAGGGCGCAGAAAGGCCGAGAGAACAAAAACAACGAAGAAAAGGACAATGGATCAAACCTAGTCACCATGAATTCTGAAGGAATTATTCTATTTCTGAGAATTTAGCTGGAACAAATCTTATTTTATTTCTGAGAATTTGGCTAGAGTAAATCTTAGCAAAAGGGGACCATTGGTTCAAGGAGACCTCTGGCCAAAGAGAGTTGTCATAAAAGGATTTCCTTCACTCAACCAGAAGTCCTTATGTACTAGTAGTACCCATGGCTTTTCTCTCTAAGTCCCCACCTGAACCAGCTGGAGTCCAACAGGGGTAAAGTGGGATTCCTGATTTGAGAGTCCCATACCCTCCATTTCCTGTGGGCTCAACACCCAGACCCCTGCATCACTCGTATTTTTCCTGGGCACACAGCAACGCTTGTGGGATTGGGCTGAATTAAGAGGGAGCATTGTGGTTCAGGTCTGAGTCTGCTTCTGCTGCCTCAGGCACTTTCCCAATAAAGGACAGTAAATAAAGGCCCTGGTAGGTCCCTAATGCCCTACCCTCCCAGCTCTCACCTGTGGATGAGGTCCCAGAGAAGCTGCCTGGAGGGTAATCATACCTGGAGCAGGTTTAATGAGTTGCGGGAGCCCATTGCAGAGGAAGAGGAAGAATAATGGACCTGAGAGATTCAAGTTATAGAAACAGATCAGTGCAGCTCAGTTCATGGTGTGTCTGTGTCTGTGTGTATCTGACTGTCTGTGTTCTCAGGGGTGGAGGGTACTACAAAAATACTCCAGAGCATTGTCAATGGCATTATTTATAGGTCCAGAAAATGTATTGCAGCAGGAAGGAAATAAGAAAGAAGATAGAGACTAAAGCACTGAGAAGAAATTAAGAGTCAAGGAAGGGAGCCATTTGTAAATGTTTCATGTGATAAAAGAGGTTACTTCACAAAAGATGGGGGGAGAAATGTGAACTTCTGGCCAAAACAAGAGGCATGGAGGGTACAGGAAGGAGATGAGAGCCTGGGGTTGGGGGCCTGCCCACCAGACAGCCCCTGCCATTTCCCGTAGGTGGCAGGGAAGGCACTGTGTAATTGGTTTCCCACCGGTTGTTCAGAGGCTGCTAATTAAGCAATTACAGTCAATCAGAGTGCCCTGGGAGAGGCTCTTGGGAGAAATGGTGGGAATACAGGCAAGATCAGCTTTCCAAGGAGGGCCAGGCCGCCTCATGGAAAGGCTTTGGGGTCAGATCTTTAGATAGCTCTCACACTGGGGTAGAAAGAAATACTCCCAGTCACCGTCTCTACCTGGGCGGTCCTGGGGGGGAGAGAGACTGGGACTGTTCACGGGCCTGAGTAGGCCTGACAGCCTGGGGGTGCTGGTTTCAACCAGAGGGGTTTAACTGAGAACCCTCAAGGCCTCCCAGGAAGCCAGGCTGCCTGCGCGTGGGAGTGAGGAATCAGGAAGTCCAGCACAAGCACCTGTTTTTAGGTATGAGGACTGGGGCTAATGTAGCCTCTGGCCTGCCCATCAAGAGAGATCATTAAACAATTGAGCTTAAATAATGGAGAGCAGTTGTGAGTCTGCTGGTGACCAACCCAAACCTCAGAAAAGCAGAATCAGTCTCAAGAGTTGGAAGTGACCCTACTTATTCACCTAAAAGCTCATATGCCTGCTATGTGCCTGGGCTGTGAGCAGAGCTGCCTCAGGACGACCCTGGGATCTCACCCTGCATTGTTTGGGCCCTGAGCCAGCTGGCCCTTCTCCCTGTGGGCAGGGTGGCGCCCAAGCGGCGCTTCCCAGGGGCGGGGGATCTCCATTCTGTTGGAGTGGGGTCTACAGCTTCTCCTGGGCCCCAGAGCTCTCCGGGTGCCAGGCAGCTAGCTTCCCCAGACTACTCCTGTAATCCGCTGGCTCCGCAGCTCCAGCCTGCCTGTGCCAAGGCCCTTCTAGGACCTTCATGCCGGCCTGCTCTTTCCCTAACTGTCTGAGAGGGAAGATGCGTGAGCCGTGGGGTCCCTCCGCTGGAATGCAGACCCGGAATGGGCCCCGGCACCTCTCTCTGAGATGTCTCTCTTCTCTTACTGACCTTCAGCCCATGTCAGGCTGTTCCTTAACCCATGCCGTGTGACACTGTAGAACTGGTCCCAAACCCTAATGCAGTGGTTCTCAAGATTTAGAGGCATTAGGATCACTACAGGAATGGACAAAATACGGGTTTCTGGAACCAGCTCCAGAGATCCTAAGTCAATAGATCTAGGGTAGAGCCAAGAATTTGCCTTTCCGACCAGGGACCACACCTTGGGAACCACTGCCTAATGCCTGAGAGGTAAAGATCAGAGGGACCCAGCCTGTAACACACAGGTACCATTAATTACTGGGGATACAGCAGGGGAAAAAACTCTTGAGAAGCAAATACCAAACAAAGATTGTATATTTAAAATTATAAATTGTTTAAGACTACAAAGAAGAAAAAGGGTGCTGTGAGTAAAAGCCAGTAGGAGGATAACTTGCATTGGGAGCACGAGGGTCAGGGGAGGTCTCTGGGAGGAAATGCTTTACGGGGGCATTGTATCCCCTCCATTTTCTGGGGAAGCCAGGATTTAAATATTCTCCATGTTTTTAAAATATGGAAATTCTGGTATTGGTGTATCCGAACTCTATTTCCAGATGTCCATTTGCTCCTGAAAGCAGCTGAAAAGACCTCTGCTATGTAGGCCAGTTGAGAAACTACGGTCACCAGACTTACACGCCATCTATCCGGGATAATGTGATGCGAGGCGGAATTCATGCTAGAGCATGCCTTGGTTTTGCTCCCGGGCAGAGCTGGTTTCACTCTGTCAAGGGGCCACAGCTGCAAGGACACAGAGGCCAGGTCCTGGGACGATGCATCGTGTGTAACATACAGGAGGCTTAATAGGACCCAACAAGCCGTGCTCCTGAGTCCAGCTGGACTCTGTGGGGATGGAAGGGAAGGGTGGGAATTTGGGTTCTCTTATCACATGATTTCTACTCCTTAATGCCCAACCTTGACCATCAAAAACAAAACAAAAACACACATACACACACCACATTCAATGTGTCTCACAGACAGCCAAAACATCAGAAGGAGAAAGAAATCCTCGGTTAACGGAGGAGTTATTGAGCGGCTATTGTGTATAGAAGTACATATAATCCCCCAAACATAGTCCCCACCCTTGAAATCCTTAGATTTGTTTTAGACACAGCACGGTGCCTAGCACAGGGCAGCACATTAGGAAGAAACTCAGTACTGGGGAATGGTAATAAAAACAACCAGCAGCAAGAGAAATGTTATGGTATTGTGTAAATTATACAACCATAATCATAACTCTGCCAAAATATGTTGCTCCCCTAGGAGGGGAGCTTCCCAGGCCAAGATCAACAAACACAGGCCCTTCCAGAGGAGACCCAAACCCTTGTACCAAAGACCCTCCTGGCCCACTCCAAGTGGGCATCCACTCTGAGGTGCTTCTCTAACTGGAAGGCTGGATCTGGCTTTGTGGAGACCTGTCCCCTTCCCTAACTGGGCTGTCTGACCCCCCATGGCTCCTGTCACCCAGAGGCCTCCCTACACTAGACCCCTTGAGCCAGGCCTGCCCCTCCTCAGCTTTCTTTAAAGTCTCAGGTCTGAAACCTTTACACTGTTCTGCCTGTTCCTACTGTCCCTGGCTGCAGCCTTCTAACATCTCCTGTTCACAGCCTCTCCTCACCTTACATTTGCTCTGCTTTGGCCTCATTGCTCTGCCCGAGACTGAATTCTCACTCTGGCTCTACTGCTTTTGGCAGCCAGGTCTCACCTGGCTCTGGAGGCTCAGCTCTGGACACCATCCAGTCTCCCGTCCCACTCAAATGTCGTCAGGGTTCCCACCAGGTTCACCTAGCCCCTCAAGAAGAACCCAAATAGGACAGGCCTCCAGTGCACCTGGCTGGGCAAAAACGTTACCCACGGCAACCTCAGAGCCCAGGCAGGCACACCGCCTGTATACAGACAGGCAGACGGGATGTAGGGCACCAGGGAAGGCTTTTGGGAGTGTTTCCAACTGGGCTTTTAAACAAGAAGGGATGATATTGGATGGGCAGGTTTTCGCTAGGGCGAGAGAGGATACCTAGTTATAGGGGGACTGAACAGCAAAGAAAGGACAGCATGGGCGGTACTCAGAGAGCCCCAACGAGAAATAGCTCAGTACTACGCTCAGAACCTCAGTGTCAGGGTGAGAAGGGACCTTCACCGTCATCTCTCGGGCAGGCCCTCACCTCCCACCCTGACTGTGGCCCCTGGGAGACCGCCTGTTTTCACCATCTGAGCCCGGGGTGGTGGCAACCGTGAGCTGTTTCTGCATAGAAGCACTCCCTCTCCACCCCAGCGATCAGCGTTCTTGGGCCTCTCAACATCCTCGGCCACTTGGGGAAGAACAGTGGGCTCCAGGGTACAGGCCTGGGAAGACAGAGATTCCTCATCTTTTCCCCTCTGCATGTGTCAACCAGAGCTGCCTACAGCCCTGCCACTCAAGTGTGTTCCTCAAAGTGTCCACAAGGAGCGACACCAACATCAGCCGGGCACTCGTTAGAAATGCAGTTCTGACCCCTCCCCAGACCTGCTGAATTAGAATCTGCATCTTAGCAAGACTGAAGCCGATTTGTGTGCGCATTAAAGACTGAGAGGCGCTAGTTTACAGCGCTAACCTGGGGAGGAAGCAGCTCCCCTCGGCCACCTCTGTCGGTGCAGTGTTCTCAGGGCCCTTGTTGGAGTTGGGGGGAATCCAAGGCTGCTCACCGTCCCTGTGCAGGCACACACGGGCGGGTGGCCCAGTGGAAAGGACGTGGGATTTGGAGTTGGAGGATCTGAGGTCAAGTTCTATTTTGCCACATACTCCCACATTTCACTTGTTTGAGCCTCAGGTTTTGCATGGATGGAGAAATAAGAGCATCAACCTCACCAAGTTATTGCAAGGATCAGATGAGATAGAAGATGTGAAAGTAAAGTGGGTGCAGACGTTAAAACGGTGTGTGCACCACACGCAGAGACATGCACATGTGATAGATTTTGAGGCAGAAGGTCACCCAGACCATTGCTTCAACAGATTCAGCTACATGGAAGACACCCAAGGGCAGCAACAAGTAGGTCCTGACAAGTTCATCTGGGGCACAGAGGGAAAAATCAGACATAGCTTTGGGTCTGCTGGAAACTGAGCCAGGGATAAGGCTCAGGAATTGAACCCCTCCTTCTAAATCTTCAGTTTTGTAAGCCAAGTCATGGGAAAGGAATCAAGGTCTTCGAATTGTACTTTAAAATCTCTTAAGCTGTGGGTGGCAGCTTTTTTGTCCTATTCACAGCCAGGCCAGGATGGGATTATGGGGAATCAAAGGATAAAGATGGGAATTACAAGTCAAGTAGGGACAGGTGATAGGAGATGTGATCTCAGAGGCTTCCTGCCAGTGCTGACTTGCTTAGGACATTAGTATCTATGTTCTCCAGAGCAGACAGGGTGGGCAGGTAGCCTTAGAATCCAAGTTTGGTAAGGCCGATAAAAACATTAGAGTTCACTCAACTTTCTCATTTTACAGCGAACAAAACTGAGGTTAAGAACTTGCCCTAATGGTAAACTTGTGGTAGAAGCCAGGTCCCGACAGCTAGTCCAGGCCACCAGGTACTTTCCCCAAGAGGTCCTGCTCCATTCAATCACTTAGGAGCCCCCAGAGGAAGAATGATGGGGGGTGGGTGGGTGATAAGTTGGCAGGAAGGAGTTTCCTGGGGAGAGCTTTATGGAGGAGGCATCTCTGAGTTGCGGCTCCAGACAGGGGAGGGTTCTGACTGGGATCCAATCCTCCCAGGACCTCTTTGATGGGATAAAGGCAAGGAATTGGGAGGGGGAGGAGAAGTGAGTGGCTGCCTGGGAGAGTCAGCTACTTGGATCAGGTGAGTTTGGGTTGAGGTGGAACAGAAGAGAGAGCAGGACTATGCGGACGCTGCTGGCTGGTGGGAAGTTCACAGTCACATTTATGAGACTGCACTGGGGGAAGCCCTGGGGAGGCTATGCAGGGCCAGGGCCAGACAGACACCCACTGCAGGTAAGGAAAGCGGTTTTAGTGGCCATAAGTCAGCCTCCATCTAGCGAGAGATGGAGGCTGACTTACAATTCAATTCACAGAGATTTTCAGCAAGAGTCAGGAGAAGGTGAGCGTGGAGTAGGGTGACCAGTTTGCCTGGGACTGAGGAGTTTCTGAGGATGTGGCACTTTAAATGCTGAAACCAGGATAGCCCCAGGCAAATTGAGATGACTTGTCACCCTGGGAGGGGGCGGGGGGAGCAGCTGGCCTGGCCTGAGGGCGCCTGCTGGAGACAGGTGAAGGAGAAAGCTGGCTGAGAACACGGGGCCCCACCTGCGAACTTTAAACTTGAACCACAAAGGCAGGGTGAGTGGCAATTTAGTTGTGACTCTAGTAGCCTAAACTATTGTCTAATGAGTGCCGGGCCCTGGAGGAAGAAATGCAAGGAATAAAAATACAAGGGCCCCAGATCCAGAGGAAAAATTAAACATGCGCTTAAACCTACGTGAAACCCTGGGTGATAGCTCCTCTAAAGGACGAACAAAATAGCAGAGGAGAGAGAGATTCTAGCTGGATGCAGACTGAGGGAAGAAGAATCCGAGCTGGGGTTTGAAGACTGGATTGGTTTGAAGGGAGGTGGTGAGGAAGGGTGAAGGACATCCTGAGGGAGAGGGGACACATGCAGAAGTAAGTACACAGCATGTTCTGTAACTTGTGGGGCTGGGCATCGGACAACAGCATGAAGGTGCAACGTGCACTGCAGCTGGAATGTGAGCTTCTGTGAGATCCCTGGGCCTGGACTTTATTCTGAGACTGGAAAAATCCACCAAAGATTTTTCAGAACAAGAAAGCGACAGAGATCAGAGCTAGACAATCAACAAAGGGTTGTTCTTAACCATTTGCAGGGAAGGGGAGTCCATAACCCGCTTAGGTATTACTGCACCTCATAACCTTTACCAGCAGGAAGTTCTCTCTAATGTCTAACACAAAGCTCTTTTCTGTGATCCCGATGCTTCCTGTGCTTTGTGAATCTCTATGTCAAATCGAGAGTTCCACAGAGTTCAAAGGAGACACTACTCAAGAGAACGCAGAGGAAAACGATATTTAACTCTGGGACTTGAAGGATTAACCAAATACTGGGACTTTATTCCAAGAACCATCCAGGAGAAGAAACACAACTTACACAAGACTGTTCCTCATGAGAAAAAAAAAAAAAAAAAAAAAAAATTCCTGTGCTGCAAATGTACTCAAGGAAGAGAAGAAAGGAGAGGAGGAGGAAGGGGGAGCAGAGGAGAAAGATGGAAGAAGGAAGGGTGAGGAGGTTAAAGAGTAGAAAAAGGGAAAAGAGAAGACAGATGAGGAAGAGGAAAGGGAGGCATACACTGAGTTAGACGACACCCTTCCCCACCACATGTATCCAAGTCCTAAATCCCAGTACCAGTGAATGTGACTTTATTTGGAAAGAGGGTCTCAGCAGATGTAATTAACTTAAGGATCTCGAGATGTGATCATCCTGGATTTAGGGTGGGCCCCGAATCCAATGACTGGTGTCTTTATAAGTGAAAGGAGCGTGAGGTTTGATGCACAGAGGCAAAGGGCGAAGGCCATACGGAGGCAGAGATGGACGTTATGCCTCCACAAGCCAAGGGACGCCAGGAGCCACCAGAAGCTGGAAGAAGCAAGGAGGGATGCTCCCCCAGAGCCTTCAGAGGGAACTCGGCCCTGCGGACGCCATTTCTGACCTCTGGGCTCCAGAAGCTGTGAGAGAATAAATTCCTGTTGTTTTAAGTCCCGCAGTGTGTGGTCATCTGTTACAGCAGCTGCTGCAGCAAACTAATGCACTTGGGGATCCCCTGTGTGAGTGCGTGTTGGGAGATGGTGGGGAGATACCAGTCTACCAACCTAGAGAAGCTTCTGGTCTGCTGGTTTTCTTTACCCTGGGAAGCTCCAGCTGATGAAGGAAATCTGAGACTGCTAGGCCATACAGGACATAGTCATAAATAATAGTAGAGACATGCAGATAACGTGGAAACAAAGTCAACTACAATTGAAACTTGGAGTCCAAATGCCACTGACAGCCTTAGAAAGCCTGAGGCCAGGCTCCTCCGTGGGGCTGTCCTTGGCCTCAGTGACAGGAAGCGGCAACACGTGCCCTGGACATTTGTTGTCAGGCTCAGGCCAGGGCCTCGGACGCACGCTTCCCACTCTTTCTATGGAGGAGCATCTTTTGTTTCCTGAACCAAAGCCTCAGGATCATAAATAACCCATAGTAAACCCACTGGGGTCTTGTAGGCATGAATTCTTTGTAAATGCCATGAAAGGCCCCTGGCCTAGAAGGTCCTGCACCCAGAGTCCATTACATGCACGGTTCCTATTCTCCCCAGGCCCTTCCCCAGCCCTATAATCAGCCTATTGTACTTACGAAGGATCTGGGGCTCAAGCAAGTAGCCCCAAATGGGGACATTTACCCTCCATAAAGTACACATGTAGATGAATAACAACGGATCACCACACGGTTCATGACAGGGTTTCTGAGCTCACAGATGTCAGGTGAATCTTTACCTCTAATGCAAAGGAAGAAAAAAATACTTCCCTAGCCAAGCAAAGCGGACCCGACAAGACCGGCTGGTGAAGGAACAAGATGCTTGGGGTGATTGGATCCAGGGAATCGGTGGTGGGTTATCCAGCTCTCTTCTCCCTGGCTGCTTCCTTTAGGGCTAGTATTTGATGGGAGGAAATGCTGTGTGTGTGCACGTGAGTAAACACCCCCCCCCCCCCCACACACACACACACACGGCAACAGCAACACTGCTGGCAGACAGCCCGGTCCATGGGGAAGCCTGCAGACCTCTAGCCATGGATGTGAGAAGGGCTCGCATGCCCATGTGCAAACAGTGCCTGGCTCTGCAGAAGGAGACAGCAGCCAAAGCCCACACAGTGACAAAGGGGCAGCTGCTTATGCTCTGGCCCCCTCTGTGAGCCCTGAGCGCATGAGCGGTCACCAGCAGTGCGGAGCAGGGAGGAAGAAGCACAGAGCACCGCGGGTGCTACCCCTGCACATGGCACAGGACGCAGCTGTGCTGTCAGGTGAGCTGGGCCGGGGGACATGGAGAAACACTGCTTGAAGTGACTGATTACAGACTCCAAGGAGTTTTGTCACTGGGACCGTAATTAGGAGCACCAGCCAACAAGCCTTGTGCCCAAAGCATCCCTGTTCAGGTTCTAACCTGAGAGAAATGCCAGAGTGGAATTAGGAGGTGCTGAAACACAAAGCCCAGGATGAAAAGCCAGGCAGCTTCTCAGCTGCCTCAACATGCAGTGAAACAAACAGTGAAACAAAGCCACTCTGCTGCTGGATTCATCTGGCCTTGAGGCAGAAGGGTTGAGAAAACTGAATTTGGAACGCTGGCTCTGCCCTGGGTTTTTCTTCCAGCCCAGCTCACAGTTTGGGGTTAGCAAAGGCATCTGCCTCCCTGCGCGAAATTTCAGCTGTGCACAGCAAGGACCAGGTTCTCCTCTTCAATAAATAATTCCTGCCAAATCCGCTCATCCCCCTGCAACTCTCCAGTCACAGGTATTCTTTGCCTTTATTTCTCTCTCCCCTTTCTTTCCTTTAGCCCAATTCTTTCCCCACACCCTCCCTGTCCTAGAGCAAAAAAAGGAAGCGGCTTCCACTCAGAGCAAGTTTTCTGAGTCCTCCCCAGAGCCAAGTGAAAACCAAACAGAGAGGATGTCAGAGAAAGCAGCACCCTTCACACCCCCACCCCGAGCCTTACATAATCATTTCATCATCTCTTTTATAAAATCGAGTTCAAATTCCTATGGCACAATTCCTTCAAGTGCTTGAGAATGGGACTTCAGGGAAGGAAATGTCACCAGTTTACTACATGGCCTGCTGCTAGCCCTACTCAGAGCCCTGAGTAGTGTACTTTGTCAAGATTTTCAGTATTGTTTTAATTGAGATATAATTGACAAGTACCATTCTATTAGTTTCAGGTGTACAGCATAATGATTCAATATTTGTAAGTATTGTGAAATGATCATTGCAAGTCCAATTAACATCGGGTCACCAAGGATTTTAAGTGATCTGTATGTCAATTCCTAACTCTGCAGGTGTTCTCTTCTTTATCCATGTCATTCTCCCACCCACTGCCATCTGCCATAGGATTTGTCCCAGGCCTGGGGAAGCCCTCTCCCTGTTTCAGTTACTGGGACCAGCTTCTCTTCTCCATGCATCCAGTTGGTTACAGAGGTCCAACACAGTTAGATGCACTGTCACACCTCACCAACAGGGGGCGCCAAATGTATGATGTGCTCCAGCTGGAGGAGTGCAAGATTTTCCCTGCGATAATACAAACAAGTACCCTCTTTTAAAAATTCATACTCTGTGAACCAGAAGCTATTTCATGTCTGGTTTAAGCACTTGTGAGGAGTGTGCTGGGAAATGCAGCAGGACGCAGGAGCTGTCTGCAAATAGATCTCCGAGGAAAAAGGTACCATCCTCGGCATGCTGCCTGTAGCAAGGGGCTTCTTAAAAATTACATCTGTTCTGGAAAATACGCAGGCTCTTGCTATTATAGGCAGCCCAGGGACAGCCAGGTGGATGTAAAAGCCTGGAAAGTAAAAAGGTTTTAGTTGCTGCTGGGTTCCTACAACATTGTTGGGTACAGAAGAGATAGCAAGCTCACTCTAGACCTCAGAGAACATCATATCCTAGTCCACTTCTCCTTGGGGTCTCTAGACACCTCTAGGAAAGAAGAATCCTAAAGCTGCCCTAGCCTGTAAGTCTGGGACAAATGCCCTTTTGAAGTCTTCAAGCAACCTCTTCATAGGTAAAACCAGGTGGGGCTTTAGAAAAAAAGAAAAAAGAAAAAAAATTGAGGGGTGAGGAGACTGGCTAGTGGTTCCCTCAGCAGGCCCTCTCTTCTCGGATTCTTACTGATTAGATTCACTATTTTCACGTCATCCATGCAAAGACACGTTCCTGATTAAGTATCAGCCATTTAACCAGCCATCTCTACGTGCTGTCCACCACGAGGCATGAAACCAAGCAGGACCCTGCGGGGCTCCTGGGCAAGGAAGCCCTTCTGTGTCCCCCGTTTCTTGTTTGTAGGGAATAGACTCCAGCCTCCATGACCTTCCTTGAGTCCCAAAGGGCAGATTCTAACAGTTGCTAATCAGGGAAGGGAGGCGATGCAGAGACAAGGGGGGGAGCAGCCAAGAAACACTAGTTCAGCCTTGGGGCAGGGTCCTGGTTCCCCCTGAAGGGATATCTTTGAGCTCTTCTGCAGAACTAACAACCCCCAACAAATGGAAGATGTCAGCATTCTTCATTCCCGAGAAGACCACCTGAGGCCAGATTAAAAGGATCAGAGAAGCTCATCAAGAGATTACCTGAGGCCAGATTAAAGGAGTGCAGGCCCTACACATACTCTGATCTTATCCGCAACCCCACCCTTGAACCATCACTATAAAACTCCTCACCAGATCCTCCCAGGTCGGGACAAACAATTTTTCAGGGCACAAGCCCGCTGTGCCCCCTTTGCCTGGCAAAGCTATAAAGCTCTTCTTTCCTACTTCCCCCAAAACTCTGTCTCCGAGATTCGATTCAGCACCAGTGCACAGAGGCTGAGTTTTTGGCATCAGGCGTGGGGGGGTACCCTCCGTGGGGCATAGAGTTGCCTTCTATAAGACACAAGTGTACCCCCATAGGACTGGATTTCTCTCCCAGTCACGTAAATTCCCACCTCCCCTCCATCAAGATCCAGCTCAAAGTTACCCCCTCAAAGCCTTTGCTAACTACTCCTGGGCTAGAAAGGGCTTGGACTCATGGTTCTCATATGCCCACTCTGACGTTAAGGCCTTTCCCCAGCCCTGGCTGTGTTCTGGGCCCCAGCGTGACTCTTCAGCCTGCCCAGCTGCAAATCCCCAGCCCAGCTGGCCACCCACTTGAGAGCTGAAGGTCATTCCTCTGGCCTTTCATAATGGTCTGGGACAAACTGCAGCTCTGGATATTCCAGCCACAGACCATCACAAGGATTTTATGCCACCTCCATGGTGCCAGAGCTGACCCACGTGCCAAAGAGAACTTGTCAGGAGGATCATTCTGCCTCCGATTTTCTGGTTTCTATCCATCGTTAGATTATGTGACTCACCTGGATCCCCCTCCCCCTTCTCTGAACAAACAGCAACGCATCTAGCCCTGCGGTGCCTTCCAGGAGGCCCAGATGCCCTCAGGCCACAGCTCTCTAATGGAATTACACAGGAGACAGGCAGGGCGTGCTGCAGCCCCAAAGCCCTGGGTGGCTGACAGGCTCCTCAGGGGAACTGAGGGCACAGGGACCAGCGCTGCTATCCCTGGATCTGGGACATGGGGTCCACATTTAGAGGAGGGGCACAAAAGCAAGAGTACAGTCTTGGTGATTGCCAGACCTGGGCTCAAATTTTAGCTCCAATTAGCTTACTGGATCTGGGGCAAATTATTTAACCTAATCGGGCCTCAGGTTGCTCTGCACAGAAATGAGATAATAACGCATATAAAAGTTTTAGCGTGTACTTGGCTGGGAAACACTCAGTATATGAGGGTGATTGTTATTATTTTATGCTGGCATCAGTGGTACCTACAGAGGCTGAGAGAGCTCTATACCCAGGGCCTGGGGAAGAAAAAATGGGAAAGGGATGGTGTGGGATATATGAGCAAAGATTAGGAGGGAGAAAGGAGAGGTGTCTCTACAGATACAATCTTA
The DNA here is from genome assembly GCA_004363435.1 of Platanista minor. Classification (NCBI taxonomy): domain Eukaryota; kingdom Metazoa; phylum Chordata; class Mammalia; order Artiodactyla; family Platanistidae; genus Platanista; species Platanista minor. The sequence continues at coordinate 37,118 of RJWK010012322.1, forward strand.
CAGTCAAGGCTTCAAAAATCTATAGCAATAACAAGAGAAAGGCATATGGCCAATAAGTTGATGGACTTGTATGTTCATTTGTTGGTTGGTTGGTTGGTTGGTTGGTCGGCGAGTCCATTCATTCATTCATTCACTCATTCATTCATTCAACTATTGAATGCTTACTTTGTACTAAGCTCTAAGAGAATTGATCAGGACAGAGGCGAGTCAGGCAGACAAAGGCTCAGCCCTCAAGGAGCTTCTATATAGCAAGAAAGACACACAGAATTAATTGGAAGTATAGCAAGAGCTACCAGTGAGATGAGCAGTGCTTATTGGATCAAAAGGACACAGGGCCTCACCTATACCAGAGAGACTGAAGAGAAGCCATATGGAGTCCTGGCCTGACTGTGGATTTACTCTAGAATTTTAAGTTAAGTAAGGGCAGGAAAAGACCATTAAGCGACACTGGTAACAAGTAAATTACACCCAACAAAGTTTGCGGTGAGAAGCACCAAAATTGGGTAGCTCTGTGACACACATTATACTAGAAACCATCTACGTAGGCATCTGGGCTGGGATAGATTTGCGTGTGAGCTCCTGATGCCAGCATCCCAAGCTCCCTTGGAGGGGTTGAACTAATATTTGATTCCTTTATTCTAACATCTTAGAAGGTAGTTATTTTTATGACAGGCAGCCTAGGTTCAAATCCTGACTTCCCACTAACTAAGAGCAGGGGCTGGAATAAAAACCTCCATGACTCACTGGCAAAATTTATAAGAATGAGCTCATAGCCAAAGAGAAAACTTTTTTTTTTTTTTTTTTCGGTACGTGGGCCTCTCACTGTTGCGGCCTCTCCCGTTGCGGAGCACAGGCTCCGGACGCGCAGGCTCAGCGGCCATGGCTCACAGGCCCAGCCGCTCCGCGGCATGTGGGATCTTCCCAGACCGAGGCACGAACCTGTGTCCCCTGCATCGGCAGGTGGATTCTCAACCACTGCGCCACCAGGGAAGCCCCCAAAGAGAAAACTTTTAAGAGTAGGAAGAGCATTTAAATGGGAACAAGGAAGCTCAGACACATGGCAGATGAGGTAGGAACATGAAATCTGACTGAGCCAATAAAATAACCAGAAAGTAACTTGCAAGGAGGGCCTTTGAGGCCAGGGAGAAAACATGTCTCAGCAGCCTTCTATTAGCGCATGCGCAGCCAAATGCTCTTTGATAACATAAGGCTGGCTGCCCTCTAGAAAACAATGGGCTACTGAGCACTTGTGGGGAGGTGAGGGAAAGCTGAGTTCAGTAGGATGTTCAGAAAGCAGGGAGACTCTGCCAGCAATCTCTGCTGGGGATTTACCGAGGACCCGGTGAGGGACACTCCCATGGCTGAGTATGTTTGGCTTCTTGATGTTTCACCGACAAGACCTGTCCATTCTACAGGTCATTGACCATTTGAGCCAGAAGAGAGATTAAAGATCATCTAGCTCCTGTTTCCCAAAGATGTTCTGCAAAACACTAGCTCTGATGGATGCTATTAAGTATATTAAAATAGATAATAGATACTTATTGGTATAATTCAAAAAAGTGTTCAGGGGCCAAATAAATGTGAGAAATGTTGGGCTAAACATCTGAGACTTCGGGACACCAACTTGCTCACCTGGGGACTGAGCCCATGGTCTGAGACTCATTAGCACCACCCTATTTATTATGAGTCAACCACACACTTTTAAGAAAATATTAGGAAGGTACATCACTCTCCAAAGGACTGCATTGGCATGGCAGTCCTCTAAGGTAGGCCGGATCCTTTCTAACTTGTGGTAAACACACTGTGTCACAGGTCAGCAAGGATGATAAGAGTTAAGATAAATTACAGCTTCCCTCTCCCACCACTGCCTCCACGTTGGGCTCTTCCAGTCCCTCCATCTATTCTGTCCTAGGAGGAAATCGCATCTGTGATGATGGTTCCAACAGCGCCATTCTTTACCAAACCTCCCCGATGAATCACCTGGTCCTCTGGTGCTACCTGGGGGGGCCCAGGCACAGATCTTGGAATCATTTGTCTGGGAGATTTCCAGGTGTTAAACAGTTTAGCCCCTACTCCCCTTTTAAAACGTTTAGCACCTGACAGGGTCTCTGAAGTCCCAGAAAAACTAAGCTCATCAATAACAATAATGATAGCAACATGTACATTGAGAACTTGCTTCATCAAAGCACCTTTCTAAGGTACTATTACCATTCCTATATTATCAATGAATGAATTGGGGCCCAGAGAGATTAGGCAACTGGCCCAAGGTCACTAAAAGGAGAGCCAGGATTTGAAGTATTTCAAGTATTCTTGACTTGCCTCCATATGATTGTTCTATGAGCCAAACTATTACAGTCCCTGCTCTTCTTTGCTCTGCTGCCTCCACTCCTACCGATAATGGAAGAGAACTAACCCAGCTGTGTACCGACTACCTGTAAGGCACTGTGCCTGGCACTTGATCACCCTTCCACAGCTACCCAGTGGGGCAGACAGGATGAATCCACAGAAGAGAAATAGTCGTACTCGTTCAAATTCCACCCCCTGCTGCCCACACCTCCCCAGCTAACAAGTGGTTGAGCCCAGAGGTAAAGATCTTCCTTTAAAGCCTATACTTATTGCAGAACTTTACTGCTACCTTGCAAATGGCTGGATATAGCCTGACCACCTGCAGTTTAAGCAGAGTTACACATAGTGAAGCATGGAGCCCTTTCATTATCTCCCACCCCCAGGATCATGATGGGGTTCAGCTATATGCTTTTTGGGGTACTAGGGAGGATCCCCGAAAATCCATGGAAGGCCTCCCAGGTCCCTAACTAACATCAGTTCTGATCCTCTTGATGAAAAAAGGAGTTGGCTTTGGTTTATATTTTGTTGTCCTGAAAGAATTATGGTCTTATCACTCACATCATCTGTCCCCTTCCCACCATTAATTCCAACACCCTGATTTTAAAATAATCTTTATAGCTTGACAGTTTCATAGATGATTTTAATTCTACAGAAGCCATCACTGTGGAAGAATGACAAGGAAAATATGGGCTGTGTAGAGATCATTTTGAAAACTTAGTTCTTCACTGAGGAAGGGGATGTATTTCTAAGCACCTGGCTCTGTGGTGCTTTCTTTCCATCTTACCAACCTTCCAGAAGAATTTGTTCAGGGAGAAAACGGAAAGGCTTTCCAATGCCATTTATACACAGAGCTCTCTCCAAACCTCCAATGCGTTGACCTCCTCTTTGCCAGAACTAAATGCCCTTTTGTTAAACTGGGCTAGAAATGTACCTATAGTATTCAAGACAATTCACTATGGCAACCTCAGTTTTAGAAAACTGGTGCTTTGAAACCACCAGTAACTACAGTCCCAACTCCCTCCCAAACTCACTACGTTGGGGCCTTATCAAGCTAAGAAAAATACATCCTGGAACAAATTACTATATGCAAACACGATGCAAAACATACTTAAAAACATAAAAATACTGGCTTTAAAA
>RJWK010012323.1:0-40600 GCA_004363435.1 Platanista minor
AAAAAAAAAAAAAAAGAAAACTCCATGAGTTAGTTGAACACCAAATGAGAAAGACAAATTGAAGAAAAAATTTGTAGTATGAAAAAGCTAGATCTGAAAAAATTATCCAAAATACAACACAGAGAAACGGAAAGGTAGAGATTTTGAAAGGGAGTTTGAAGGATGTGAAGCACAAATTAAGAAGGTCTAATATGAATCATAGAAAAATATATTAGAAACAATATAAGGTAGGCAATATCTGAACAGATTTTGGTGGCATGCTTTCCAAAATTGAAGAAAATCATATTTGAAGGGTACAAAGAGAATTTAAAAGTCCACACCTAGACATTAAAGGTATTTACAGACAAGGGAATCTTAATTTTGTTACTCATAGACACTCCCTGGAAAACTACTAAATAATGCAATTCAGCAAGAAAGGAAATATAGCCCAAAGGGAAGGAGTAAATTACAAAAGGCAGTAATAAACAAAGAAAGTGGTGATAAACAAGAGTTAATGTAAATAAAATTAGCTATAAGCAATACACGTAATAGGAAATTATAGTTTAAAACAAAGTGAAAATAATGTATTAAATAACTTTTACATAAGCTATGGGAGGAATTGATTAAACTGTTATAAGCTCCTTCAATTGTCTGGGAGGAAAGTAAATATTTTCCTTGAATATTTAATATATTGAAAGTTGTACCATATTCACTGATGGAAATATTCAATACCATGAAGTTATATCTCCTTCCCAAATTAATCTATAAAATCAATGCTATCCCAATTTAAAATCATCAATAGAATTTCTCCTGGAGCTTGAGAAGCTGACTTTACAATTTGTAAGACATAGCCAAGACACAGTTTTGAAGAACAAGGAGTAAATACAAAATTCTGTAATACATCACGATTTATGATAATGCTTCATAAGTCAGTGTGATATTGGCCCCAGGTAGACAAACTAATGGGACCAAAAAAAAAGAAAGAAGTATACTCAAGTACATATAGAAATATGGTTTATGATAAAGAAGGCATCACAAATCAGTGGAAGGAGGATGGGCTACTTGTTAAAGTAAGACTACTGGTTATACATATAGGAAATATAAAATTTGAGCCCTAGCATGCATCATGAACCCATAACTATAGGTGAATAATTATAACACTGTGGCAGATAAGAATTTCCTAAATAAGATGAAGAAAAATTCATATTGATAACACAGAAAAAGATAAGTATTAGATGGAGAGAAAGGTAAATGCTTATAGACCTCAGGTGGGGGTAAACTGATATTGATATATATCGATAAAGATATAGAACATTATCTAGTAAAATTGAAGACATTCATACACTATGACCCAGCTCTTCCATTCCTAAGAAAATACCCTAGAGAAACTCTCCCATTTCTGCACATGTACAGAAATGCTGATTGTAGAATTTTTTGGAAAAGAAAAGGTTTGGAAAGAATCAAAATGTCCACTAGTAAGGATCAATACATTTCCAAATCACTGGACTTGCCAATAAAACATAACTAAATACATTTGATGTGAACAGGACATATAACATGACCAGTTACAGGTATTCTACAATCACTTCAGCACAAAATGATACAACAATGCATTCAAATATAGCATTGGTAATAAAGGAGCAAAATGCCAACTGAGGAGCTATTAATATAAACCTGACCTAGAGGAAAATATCCAATAAATATATGCATATACATATTCATATATTAATACTTATCAAAAGTGTTGGGATTGAGGAGAACAATTACAGTGTAACGCTATCAGGAATGAAGACTACCATACCATTTTTCTATTTCCCATGTCAGCTCTAAGAAGAGAGATTCAGCAAATGATACTATAAAAATCTTAGGCCAGGGCTTCCCTGGTGGCGCAGTGGTTGAGAGTCCGCCTGCCGATGCAGGGGACGCGGGTTCGTGCCCCGGTCCGGGAAGATCCCACATGCCGCAGAGCGGCTGGGCCCGCGCATCCGGAGCCTGAGCTCCGCAACGGGAGAGGCCACAACAGTGAGAGGCCCGCGTACTGCAAAAAAAAAAAAAAAAAAAAGAATTGTTCATCCCATACTAAGCATTTTGTCAGAATGTTCTGTCCCACCTGGCCTACCAATACTAGGATATGCTCTGTCAGTTATTTCACAGGGAAGGATGGATTTGCACAGAGACAGTCATACTCTTTTATTCAGAAGCCCCTGGTGACAAGTGACCCATGTTTACAAGGAATATGACTAGTGCTAATGAGGGCTGCAGTGTCCAGCTGAGCAACAAAGCAAAACTAACTGAGCATTCTCTGAGAAAAATTGGCTCAATTAGGTGAAATTCCAACAGTTCCACTATAGTTTCAGATTGCCTTTATCAGAGAGACTGCATTCTACTTCAGCCTGCTAACCAAGAGGACCTGGAACACATTGAAGACTATTCCATCAGACTAAAATTAGGAGAGAAAAAGCCAGGAAATCTTTCTTCCTCATCCTTAGTTGATGAGTTCGCTCAATTAATGCAATCACTTGCAAAAGCCAACCAGCCCAGTACTGAGAGCAAACGGATCACTAATGGTCAATAAGTATGGACAACTTATGACCCAATTAGCTGCATACAAAGAGAATGAGAAGCTTGGGACCTATTAAAAATTGAGAGCTCAAAGATAGCCACTCTTAAGGAAATCTCAAAGGGAGCAGGACTGTTGTTAGGTTCATGAAACATCCCAGCACTCTCATTCTATGTCATTTACTATCTTCAGTTGGCTGACTTAAACCCACAAGTAAAGCAAAGGATTTCTTACCTGACCTTCCAACACTGGGAGGGAGGATTGGGGGTGGGGGGAGGTGGGGGGGTTGAGAAAAAGTTAACAGAAGAGGGATATTAAGCCTTCCCATTTCTTTAAACACCTGTTCTTCTTCTGTGCCTTATTATAGAATTCTACAAATACATACATGATAATATGATAATGCCTTACTTTGCAAATTATATTCCATTTATCATCTCATTTTATTCCAACATGTACCCAATGGAGTAAAGAAATTTTTATTCTCCATGTCCTAAAGATAAAGAAACTAAGGAACAAAAAGATAAGTGACTAGACCAGGATTACATGGTTTGTCAGTGGTGGAATCCTTAATTCCCATTCCACTACTCTACTGAGTATGATTGTTAAGAACTTGGGTTCTAAATTCATACTACCTGGGTTTGAATCTCTGCTATGCCACTTGTTACCCATGTGAGATGGAACATATCATTAAACTCTCTAAGTCTCTGAGTATGTTTTGTGTTTTTTGGTATGTGTATGTGTGAAACGAGGTTGCCAATGAAGATCAACTGTGATAAAACATATAACGTCAACTACATATAGTACATCCTCTGTATGTAATTGATTTACTAAGCATTTTGAACTGAGTGGCTCTAATTTTCTCCAATCACTGCTTTCCTTAACCCTACAGAAATTGCTTTTCTGGTACCTTACTGCCTCCTGGGCATATTTCAAAAATACTTAGTCATTCTCGGCTATTACATGTCAACCCAGTTTAAAACTTTAATATTCAATTCAATTTAATTTAATCCCTTCCCTGCCCCTGCCACTCACCTCCACCCCCCAGGCTGGCCAGGGCTCCCAGCCCCAGGACTCACAGTAAGAAGTGGGAATAAGGAATGGGCTTCACTTATACTTCCCCTTCCTTTCCAGCACCACGGGGTAGGGGAATTAAAAGTCTAGTTCTGGGATTCTTCCTCCCTCTCTCTATTCAATGCCTCACTTCTCTGGTGTTGGAGTACTCAAAGGGAAATATTGGAGGAAGTACAAATCTCTTTTCTTAACTGCCCATGACTGTAATCCCCTCTTTGCTAGTTATCACCATTTTTCCGGCTAATGCTGACTGACCATGGATTCTCTATCAGGCATCAAATGTGATGCATGAGATTTTGGGGAACTGGTACAAAAGACTCTATGCACAGCTCCCTAATGTGAACCATCTGCCTCCTGTTCACTATCTTCCACCACTTCCATCCACTTGTAGAGTAAACTACATCCCTGTTAATGAGTAGCCCTCTCAGATGGTATATCAGCAAGATAGCTCAGGTCTAGCTACCTTCTGCAGTGACCAACTATCCATGGAAAATTCATGAAACCCTTCCACAACGACCCATGAGAGTGTAAAGTGATTCACTACAGCACGTATTCTCACCCTTTTGCCTCTCTACAGGTTCCTTTTTCCCAGCTTAGCAAGGTGCATATTAGTAAGATTTATGCCCTTTCAGGAAATAAGATGCCAATCTCCCCTTACTGAAGACAAGCCACCATTATTTCTCACCTGGATACCTGTAATAGCTTCCTAACAGGTCACTGCTTCCAACCTTGCCAGTTTTTAGCCTAGTCTTATTACAACAGCCAGAATACTCTTGTGAAAACTCAAGTCAGATCAAGTCACTTCTTTGCTCAATTATCTCCAGAGCTCCCCATCTCAGTGAGTAAGAATCAAAATCCTTAAAAGGGCCTATAAAACCGTACATGTTCAGTTTCCCTGTTACTTCTCTGACTTCGTTTCCTACTATGCTTTTTCTCTTGCTTATTTCATTCCAGTCACACTGTTTCCTTGCTGAATGTTGTTTCCTCTGTCTGGAACGCTCCTACCCCCAATAACTACAGATCTTTGCTCAAATTCAATTTCTTGGCAAAGGCCTACCCAATCATTTTATTTAAAATGCAAACTGGGGCTTCCCTGGTGGCGCAGTGGTTGAGAGTCTGCCTGCCGATGCAGGGGCACGGGTTCGTGCCCCCTTCTGGGAGGATCCCACATGCCGCGGAGTGGCTGGGCCCGTGAGCCATGGCCGCCGAGCCTGCTCGTCCGGAGCCTGTGCTCCGCAACGGGAGAGGCCACAACAGTGAGAGGCCCGCGTACTGCAAAAAACATAAATAAATAAAATAAAAAAATAAAATAAAATGCAAACTGTATCCTCTGGCACTCCCTACTCCACTTCTCTGCTTTATTCTTCTACAAACCACTTATCAGCATCTACAATATTACATATTTGTTTATTTTCTGTCTTTTCCCCTAAAATTTAAGCTTCAGGAGGGCAATGGATGTTTTGATCACTGGTCTATTTCAGCAGAAAAACAGTGCTTAGCACATAGTAGATGCTCAATATGTGTTGTTAATAGTGGTAATAGGAGACATGGCAGATGGAGGCAAAAAATGAGAAACTCTCAGTTTTGTTGCTCTTCTTTTCATATATTTGGATATCCTGGAAACCAGAAATGTATTTTTCTGAGAAAATTATAATAAATGTTGAAACAAAATACAGAGGAGGTTCTTCCCATTTTCTAGGTATTAGCAACTATGGCTCAAGACTACATACTATTCATTCCACCTTTCAAAGGTCAAAAAAATCAGGACCAGAAAATTCCCTCAGGATTAAGAGATGATGGAATCAGTCCAGCTATCCAACTGCCCCAAAATATATTTTATAGCTGTTATTTTGAATAGCTTGGATCCATTGAAAATTCAAATACATTTGATTGTTATGCCTCTCATCTCTTTTAGTCTAATTTCTCCCTCACCATTTTTTATGACACTGACTTTTTGAAAAATATAGGCCAATTGTCCTATAGAATATCCCACATTCTAGATTTGCCTGATTATGTCCTTGTATTATTATTTAATTTGTACCTACTTTTTCTGTAACATCAAGATCTATAGGCTTGATTAGATTTAGATTGAATATTTGGGAGCAAGTATTTGAAAGGTGATTTTGTGTAACTGATTTTGCCTAAATCAAAGCACCAAGGCACAAAATTCCTGGTCATTCCACTATTAGTGACAGGAAGTTTGGTCATTTTATTAAGATACTGTTCACCAGATTTTTCTTTTACAAAGGTACATTTTTCTCTTTGCATTTTAAAATTATCTGTAGAGTAAAAACTTTAACACCATAAAACTTTCTCCCCAAAGCCTTTTAGCCACTGCTTTCTGCAGCCATTTGCCTCAGCCAATATTACATTGGGGGTCACAAAATAGTTTTTTTTTTTGTTTTTTTTTGTTTTTTTTTTTTTACAAAATAGTTTTTTTTTAACTTTTTTTTTTTTGGAGTATAGTTGCTTTACAATGTTGTGTTAGTTTCTGCTGTACCACGAAGTGAATCAGCAATATGTATATCCCCTCCCTCTTGGACCTCCCTCCCACCCCCATCACCCACCTATCCAGGTCATCACAGAGCACCGAGCTGAGGTCCCTGTGCTATACAGCAATTTCCCACTAGCTATCTAGTTTAAACATGGTAGTGTATATATGTCAATCCTAATCTCCCCATTCATCACACCCCACTTCCTCCACTGTGTCCACATGTCTGTTCTCTACGTCTGCATCTCTATTCCTGCCCTGCAAAGAGTTTTTTTTTAATTCCATCATTCTTTCCACATTTATTAGCTGGCATTCTTCCTTTTATTGTTTCCCTGAGAATTTTTTAATACTGGAAAAAATAATAGCATATTTATGCTGATAAGAAATATCCAGTAGAGTGGAGAAAAGTGATGCAAGAGAGAGAGGGAAGAACATTTGGAGCAATATTCTTAAGTAGGAGAGTCAGGATTTAGTGCACAGTACAGAGGATGGTCTGTGATAGGAGCAAGAACATTTTTTCCAAAGTAAGAAAAGAGAAGGCAGGGTAGGTGGGCATAGAAGAAGATGAGTAGATGCACTGTTAACAGTTTATGGTTAATTATTTATAGTTTAGGAAACAAGGTCATCAACTGAATGTTAGAGTAGGGAAATAAGACTGTTGGGCTCCCTGGAGATTACTAATCATGAATTTAAAATGAGACCAGCCAACACAGTTATGTGTTTTCCTCCAGCCATATTCAGCTGTACAGGTGTTGATATAGAATAGGGTGAGAGTTATATTTAATCCTTTCTGTGGTTTTGCCAAGTAGTAAGTAAAAAACAAAATGAAAAAGTGAAGAGAGAGTTAAGGGCATATGACAGGAAGAAATTATAAAGATTGCCCATGACATTTAAGCTAGATAAGAAGTAAAGACATGAGGGGTTTAAGGGACAGCAAAATGGTGGTAGGATCAATGAACTGTAAGCCCTGGTGGAGTTAATATATTGTTGGAATTGGGTTCTAAAGAAAGTAGGCTAGAGAGAGAAGAATTAGCACTCAAAGTAGAATGCCTAAAACTGGGATTTCTAATGGGCTACAGCAATTGTTAAAGACAAGGTGTGGAGTATGACCATACAAGTCAATGTCTAAAGGTAGGGTGGAGGACAGATATTATTTAGAAGAGTGGAGCTGAACGACTTAAAAGTCAACGTTATTGGAAAGATCATCTTTACTCATAATAAAATCATCAGAAAATATGATGGGAGTAGCATTGGAGGGAATGATAGTGAGCCAGGAGCTAAAATCTTTAAGGAATGGGAGACAGCGAACTATAGATTAACTAATGAAAGTATCAAGGAGATAAAGTCTAGTGACATAAGATTCCAGGCTGGGCAGTTTTGAGCTGGTTAAAAAAAAAAAGCCTGTAAAGAGCAATGGGGAGAGAAAGGAGGGCATCTACCCCATCTTCAGGCCAAATTATTTATGTGAAGGATGTAAGAAAGAAAGCAACCATCACATGAAAGGGCTGCAGGAGAAGCAGTATCCTCAGGAAAGACACAGCTTTCAATTAAAGCAAAAAGGGAAAAGAGCTTTCCAAAAAGCAGTTGAAGATATAGGAGATTTGCTGATGACTAACAATGAATTCCAGAGGACTCAGTGAAAGGCGGTTGGGGAGGAATAGAAGATGGGATCAGAAAAGGGGTATGTGGAAGGATATGCAGATTAGAGTTTGGGGGACAAGTGATTACCTGGACATCTTGTGATGACTAAAATAAAGAGATAAAGAACATAATTAGATCAGTGCCAGGGTTCTAAATGCAAATGGTGTGGACAGGGGATGGGGGGGAAGTAAGCTGTTAGTTTATGTAAGGAAGTAGAGGAAAAACAGGCTTCTTATCAGAAATATGCAGTGTTTGGGGGTACACATTTGAGCCCTGTTCACAAAGGTATCAAGTTCCATAGAGGAATAGGCTTACTCTGAGCAGTCAGAAGGCACCTAGGCTCCCTACTGACTCCAGCCAACAAGAGGCCAAGTAAGGGGTGGCCTTACCTCAAGCATAAAGGGTTCCTTTTTTTATCTTAGCCAATGTAGATCAATGGAGTGACTGTCTAACTCCAAAAACACAGGGCTCATCTTGACCCCTCCCAAAATGCCAACGGAGAAGTGCATTTATTTTGAGCATGGAAGCACCCACTTAACTCCAAGCTATTATTTAATAATCATCTCAAGTCACACGCATTTTTGAAATTCTAAAAGTCAAAGACAACTGCTGCTCAAAAGATATAAAACTGTTTCCCTACTGAGACTTCCAATTTAAGCAATCCAATCATAACCCAGTACCTTGTCTATATAAGCACAAAAGAACGATCCTTTTTACCACCCAATATACCTCATCTTAATGCAGAGCTTTGAATTCTTAAGCTAGTTCACATTAGAATACAAGGGTACTCATTTTCAATTTGAAAACACTGGATAATTCTGATAAATTTCCAACTCTCCATTATAAATCCTATAGACATATTCACATCATTGTACAGACAGAAAGATCAAATATTTACCCCAAGGTCAGGACTGTAGAGGAAAGAAGAAACTGTTCCTATTGGCTTAGCCTGAAAATTTGGTAAGAATATACATTTCTACCTAGGATAAAGGGTCTTATTGGATTATTGTAATAATTTCCAGTTCAAATTAGGTTCAAAATATGTCCAGAGGTGGACATTTACTTTAGAAATTGCTTCCTTTAGGATGATATACATTTTTCTTATAGTTAATTAAAACACTTCTCATTTTATGACTCAAAAAAACAGAAGCATCATGAATTCACAATAAGCTGAAGGGTATGTTGGACAGGATCTAAGAATTAGAAAAGTAATTCTGTGTTTTTGTACAATTCACTACTTAATCTCATTGTCTGATAAATTATGTATTTTAAAATAAAATAATGGCTTAAAAGCCTTCTGAGAACTGAGAATGTACAACTCCTTAGCCAATTTCTATGGGGACTATATGCCTAAATATAACTGAGTTCTCTAAGACTGTTTAAAGTAAGTGATGATGACAGTCAAACAACAAATATTTACGGATCACATACTGTAACAAGGTATCTTCTGAGGAAGATGGAGTCAAAGAGATTTAAGATGGCCTCTACTTCAAGAAGTACATCATGTGGCTGGGGCACTGAAAGGTGATTAGGACAAACACATACCAAGTCAAAGGATAAGTCAGTGTGTACTAAGTTTCAAATGACAGCCACAGAGAGGAAGTGCTTTACTTGCTGAATGGAAGGCAAGATTAGTGAGGGCTGGGGTGGTCAGAGAAGACTTCCTGGACAAGAAGAAACCAGTGGAATCTTGAAGAACAGTTAAGAATCAGAGAAACAGAGGAGGGTAATGGTAGCCTAAGAGGGGAAGGGGCATGAGAAAACTCACAGGGGCATCAACATGTTTGGCATTTATGAGGAACAGTGAAAATATGACTGTGGCCAACATTAGAAAAATTTTGGTAATTCAGACATAATTAAAAATCTTAACTGAGCACGACTTTGCAAATGATGCTTTCCTTTGTAAATTTTCAAGGTCTCATTTAAAAAAACAATTCAAATCTAAAATCAGTAGCTTTCATAAACCAAAATCAATAAATTAAGAATACCTTCAATATGCTTTGAACTGGGTCCTGTAATTAATTTGTGCATATTAATAGGATTTTTTGTTTATGGTAGTTTATTACTTGATGTAGAGTTAGTCTGAATTTTAATTTTTTCATTGAATTACCTCATCTGCTTATTAGCACCCATTTATATCAATCTTTAACATGTGCTATATTTAAAAGTTAAACTGGGTTTCCCTGGTGGCACAGTGGTTAAGAACCCACCTGCCAATGCAGGGGACACGGGTTTGAGCCCTGGTCCAGGAAGACCCCACATGCTGTGGAGCAACTAAGCCCGTGTGTCACAACTACTAAGCCTGTGCTCTAGAGCCCGTGTGCCACAACTACTGAAGCCCATGCACCTAGAGCCCGTGCTCCACAACAAGAGAAGCCACCGCAATGAGAAGACCGTGCACCACAACGAAGAGTAGCCCCCACCCGCCGCAACTAGAGAAAGCCCATGCACAGCGACAAAGACCCAATGCAACCAAAAATAAATAATAATTTAATTTTTTTTAAAAAGTTAAACTATTTTTAAACTCCAATTTAAGTCAGACTGGCCTTTCCCCAGGATTCTGAAATAGGAAGATTTATCTCTAACTCAAACTCTCCATCTGTAAAATAAAGCAACTAGAACGGATCCATGGTTTTTAAACCATTTTTTTTAATCAATGTAATACCTTTTTAAAAACAATAAGTTATTCAAAATAATAACTTACTCAAAGACATAATAGAGAAGACAGACTCAAGTATATCTGTTCTACCTGAACCATGGGCAGGGGATCTAGAGCTATCTCTGTTATTCTTTTTCTTTGCCCCTACAGTGGCCCCAAGACATTTTTTCAGAATTGCAGGGTTCCAGGGAACACAATTTGAAAACCATAGAGTCCTGGATGCTAAGGGCCCTTGTAGTTCTAAATTTCTCCCATTCTAAGGAAATACCTTCAAAAGATTCAGTCAGTACATATTAATATGTGATTTACATTTTAATAACAATCTTTTTACTAAAAGCTAACTCCCAAATCTACAAACATTTTGGCAAAATCCATTACGTGTATGGATTGCCATGCTTCCGCAGGAAATGCATAAAGGAAGGACTGCACAGGAGGGAAAGTCAGTCTTTGACACTGCTTACCTTCCCTTTTGGCATCTTTGGACCTGACAGCCCAGAGCACACTCCCTCTCACACTTCACCCCATCCCAACAGAGATGGCTCACTAGAGCCTATCTACCCTAGATGACAACCCATTCTCCATAACTCTCTTTTATCCGAAAATATCTTTGTCCTAGGTCATATTTTCCTCTAGGAATTACTGCCTGTCTGATGATAATTAACTTTGCTTGAACACTGCCTGCTAATATGACAGTGGATGTTGCTGATTAGTGAATGCCTTACTCCATCCAGCTAATATGTTTACAGGCTAAAAACAATATTGCCATTATGAGAATCTGGGGAACTACTGTTAGTAGAGGAGATGACTTTAGAGAGGTAGGTCATTCAATAACCCTCAAATCACAATATGCTGGTGGTGATCTGCTTTTCTTATGTACTGAGGACCCTATTTAATAATTAAAACAATTGCATCTTCTTGCAAAAATTGTGATGTCTTCTTTTTGTCTCAGTTGATTTTATTGTTCATATAGATTTTTAAAAGCCCTTATACATGAAGACATGGCATTACCCATAGATAGTTTTCACCTATTTTTAATCAAGAACTTTATACTACCACCCTCTGTTACTAGTTCAGAAATCTAATTTTCCTTCAGAAAATACTTCTTTTTCTTTATAAAATCCATCCAAAGTGGAGATGGGGGGCCTGGAATATAGAAAAGAGCACAGAATTTCCCAATCAGGTACAGGATGCCAAAATGGTTTATAATGAGGAATCTGAAACACTTCATCAGATTATAAACAAGTCTTCTGAAACATATGTAAGCTTCTCTTTTCATCCGGTGTGAACTAAAGTTAAGAATCATGCTCATTCCCGGTACACACAATCTGAATGAGGTTGGATGAAGGTGGTCCAAACGATTCCTGTACATCAAAGGAACTCATCTTGAAGCTTCATTTTGGGTGGGACTAATGTATACCTAGACGGCTGAGATAATTTTAACGACAGGAATCCCCATTTCCTCTAGTCCACCATCTTTAGTGGAGATAGGTTTAATACGTGAACATTTTTTCATCAAACCTCTTATACATTTATACATGCGAAGTATACGTTTTCCCTACTAACATCATTCTTTTGGGAGCTAACCACTACATTACTTTACTATTTGATATACCAATGTCCCAGGTTATTGGTTACCTTAAAATAGTTTCTTTCAAAACTTGCCACAGAGGTCATCTTTATAAAGAAATTCATTTTTCAAACTATCACATTCACAAGAATTGTGTCATTTCACAAAAACCACAATACAGCAAAGACAACATAACAGCTGCCCTGATACAAAGGGCAGATTCTGAAAGAGGACCAGACACAAAGCCCAATGGAGACCTGAAAAACTATTTCAAAACCAAGCCCAAGGAAGCGTAGCTTTGTGTTGAAAAATATCACAAGTACCTCAGATACCACTAATTTTGAAATTACTGCCACCTCCCAGTGAAGTGCATTCTTGGAAATAATGAGGTATTGATACATGTTTTTTAATCATGCTGCATCTAAAAACTCCACCAAAATACCCTTTCCTCACAAATATTTAATGAGAGAAAAATCTCAGCAAAAACACATGCTCAGAAGTTCTATTTTGTGTTCAATTTCATACCAAATGAATTTATGCAGATAGAAATGAAATATAAGAGATGTGTCCAAAGTAGAGGATTCAAATGTTATTGCTTAAATGGAAGGTGGATGGAAAGAAAGAGAGACAGACACAGAGACAAGTGCTAGACCACTCTCATGGTTTAGGGTTTTGAATATGGAACATATATAAATCTTGTCAATGACTTGCTGGCATCCCCCAGAATGGCCTTGTGGATCAAGCTCATTGCCAGTGACCTGGGCAAGCTGTTATATGCACTCTGGCACTGTTGCACAGCATGTGTACATGAATGAAGAAAAGCTTTCTAAAGAACAAACTTCTAAGTAAGGGGAGTAATAGCTAAGAATGTTGTCACATTAGAAATCTGATAGATTCATCAAAGCAAAGATGCTTTTCCAGGAAACACACACACACACAGACACACAGAGACATTTATTTAAAGAATCTCCGGTACTAAGTAATCAGCCTGACTTATTCTAGCATCATATGGGGCCAGAAACAGAAAAGTGGACTGAGATGCCCCAAGCAATATAAAAGAGATTCACATAAACAGAAACCAGTCCTCAGAATGTAGCTAATAATTTTGCCAAGATACCATACCCCATGTTGTGTTTTTTGTATAGAGATATGATAGATTCTTAGTATTTAATTGGAGAAACTAGTTCACAGAGGAGAATAAAGATACCTAGAAGAAGAAAGTTGCTATTGAACAAATAAATGGGACAGTGTTCATTTAAGTAAAGGAAAACTTTAATGGGTGGAACTCTGGTGCCTCTGATTATATCCACTTCCCCTACTTGTGATTCCCTCTGACTCTGACCTCAGCTTATCTAAATCCTTCTTATCCACAGGGGTTTCCTCAAGGCCTACCTCCTCCACAATTCATTCACTCTAACTCACATTGATAAAAGCTTTCTACAAACTGCTACTGAAACAGAGAAATAACATACAAAATTTTACTAGGTTGGTCTCTTTTTCCAGTGTGATTTTTGCCTCTCTATTCAAATAGACTGCATGGTCCTTGAGGACAAGAACAATTTCTTATATATTAATATGCCTAGCAGTACTGTTTAGAAAAACCCAATAAACAGTTCAGAACTGATTGACACAGATTAACTCACTAGTCCACCTTAAGATGTATGCTCCACCTCTACAAAGTTGGGAAGCATTAAAAGCCAAAATGAGAATAATGCTGAACAGAAGTTAGCTTGTAATTGGAATATGGGAGACTGCACAGAATCTTGGGGTCTTATTGCCAGGAGGAACAGCAAGAGATTATTTGGTCCAGCCTCCTGTCTTCAGGCAGATGGGTATTTAACCAAATTAGTTCTCTTATTAAAGAACAGAGAGACAGAAACATCCAATTCTTACCTTGAATGTTATTTCCAATATCTGCCCCCCCACGTTAAAAATTCCTACTTTCTGAAAATGAAATTGCCTACATTAATCTACATTATCTCAAACACACAGTGATTCCTCTGATTATTTCTTCTTCATTTAAACTGACTGATTCAGTTGGGTATCATGTTGCCAGAGCCACTGAGAACTGGTTCATGCTAGATCACTAATTCAGAAGAGAACAGTCTTACTCCCTTCTCTTTATGTCCAGCCTCTAATCCTCAGCAGTTTTGATCAAATGCCAAACACATCCACAAAGAAATGGAAATTCATAATAAATCCTCTCCATCCTGGTACACATCGACTCGTCAAAGTTCAACAGTGTATTAACATGAAATCTCAATATCTTACAGTTCAGGTCATGAGAATGCTTTTTAATCCCTTTTAACTTTGGGCCCCCCCTTAAATCAGGCCAAAGTGGTAAAGCCCACCTTGGCTCCTCAGGATGGACTCTTCAGCTCTAAGTAAGGTTAGGGGGATTTTTAGTGTGATATCTCAATAGAAGCTAAATCATAAGTGGGAGGTCTTTAATCTCCATGGTCCCAAGCAAACATAGTTTATAAAAGCACTCTGTGAAGTAAAAATGTCTACACTCTATCCAGGTTTGGAGAATTCCTTTCAGCATGGCTTCTCACCTACAGACACAAAGAGGGACATAACACTGTCTCTGGTCTTGCCTTTGACAGTGTTACAAAATACTTAAAAATTCTCTTAGCGGGCTTCCCTGGTGGCGCAGTGGTTGAGAGTCCGCCTGCCGATGCAGGGGCCGCGGGTTCGTGCTCCGGTCCGGGAAGATCCCACATGCCGCGTAGCCGCTGAGCCTGCGCGTCCGGAGAGGCCACAACAGTGAGAGGCCCACGTATCGAAAAAAAAAAAAAAAAAAAAAAAATTCTCTTAGCAAAGAAGCACTTTCCAACCCAAATGCTTGACATAAGATGAGTGAATAATACATATGCAAAATAAATTACCTTTCCTTTTCAATTAATTTCACTGAATACATGTTACTAAGATCCTCCTTACATACCCGGCACTTTTCTTAGACACGTGGGGAGTCAAAAGAAGAGGATAATGCCTTTAACAATAAGGTGCTGCCAATATGGTAAGGGAGGTGAGGCTTTTTGCATGAAACAATTATAGAACTAACATATTCCTAAAATCTGGGTACAAGTAGAGAATCTTCTATTTCCTGAAACACATAGGCATAATTTTCAAATATTCTACCATGCCTTCATTGAGAAAGCTATAGTCATTCCAAATTTAATTGTATTCGCGAACTCAATTTCTTCCTGAATTTTAAGGATAAGAAAATACAGCCAAAAGAGCACCATACCGGGCTTCCCTGGTGGTGCAGTGGTGGAGAGTCCGCCTGCCGATGCTGCCCCAGTCCGGGAGGATCCCACATGCCGCGGAGCGCCCGTGAGCCATGGCCGCTGAGCCTGCGCGTCCGGAGCCTGTGCTCCGCAGCGGGAGGGGCCACAGCAGTGAGAGGCCCGAGTACCGCAAAAATTAAAAAAAAAAAAAAAAAAAGAGCACCATACTAATAGCAATTTATACCTTTTAAGGTGCATTCCACTACTGCAGTCACTCCAGATATAACAATATCACTGCATCATGCTCAAAGTCATGTTCTTAAAAGCTTCCTTAAAGCCATCAGTATGAACCAGGCTATATAACTATAGGAAAATGGTTATCCTCTTAATAATCAAAGAAATGTCAATTAAACAAAAATACAGATGCTGTTTTTGTTCATTAAATTGTCAAAGATATTTTTAAAATATATTACTGATTAGAAGAAGGAAAGCGTAGGGAAATTTCCTTAAATCACTAATGGTTTGAACATAAAATGTTATACTCCTCCTGGAGAGTAATTTTTAAATAGGTAACACAAACATTTACTAAATGTGCATATTCTAATAGCTATTTCAGCATTTAGCTACTGTGGGAGGCAATATCTGGTTCTCCTCTACTTTGGAGCAAATGGGAGCATGGGCTTTCCCCACCTCTTTGAGGTTAAATGTGTCCACATGACTAGTTCTGGCCAGTGAGTTGTGAGCATCTATGTTTTACTTCTACGCAAAAGCATTTAAGAGCCAGTAGGCAATTTTCTGTATTCTCAATTCCCTGCCAAGGTATTCATGAGAGCACATGTTGAGAGGGTGGTAGAAAATGAAGGAGGCTCAGTAAGTTTGGGTCTCTACTTAATAATCAGAACTCTCCTGTCAACCTATAATGTAGTTGTAGTGTGAGCAAAAAATAAACCATTGTTGTTTTAAGCTACTGAGATTTTCAAGTGTTTGTTCTCACCACATAACCGAGCCTATCCTAACTAATAGAGTAGTTTATCCTAAAAAATAAGTATAAATGTACATAAACAGATTTTTAAAATAATGCTAGAAAATTGGAAACAACCTAAAAGCCCCATAATATAGGAATTTAAAATTACAGGGACTTCCCTCGTGGTGCAGTGGTTAAGAATCCGCCTGCCAATGCGGGGGACACGGGTTCAATCCCTGGTCCAGGAAGATCCCACATGCCGCGGAGCAACTAAGCCCCTGTGCCACAACTACTGAGCTTGCGCTGTATCGCGAGCCCGCGAGCCACCGCTACTGAAGCCCTCGTGCCTAGAGCCCGTGCTCTGCAACAAGAGAAGCCACCGCAATGAGAAGCCCGTGCACCACAACAAAGAGTAGCCCCCGCTCGCCACAACTAGAGAAAGCCCACACGCAGCAACGAAGACCCAATGTGGCCAGAAAATAAATTAATTTTTTAAAGTAATTACATATAGTTAATACTATGTAGCCATTCAAAATGAGGCTTTACACATATATTTATTGACAAGGAAAGATATTCATGATATAACAGAGCGAATAAAGCAGGTTATAAAAACACGTACAGTATGATCCAATTCTGTTGTCACAAATACACATTGTACATATATACACATGCTTTGCACACATACCAAAATGTTAACATTGTCTGATGAGCTTATAGTGATTTTTTTTCCTATTTCTGCTTGTCTGAGCTTTCTAATTGTCTAAAATGTACATGCATTACTTGTGTAATAAGAAAAACAATAATTTTTAAAATGAGCCAGGGTGTAAGTCTCAGTTATGATAAGCCTTAGAGACTTACTGTACAAGGTAGTGCCTATAGTTAACAATACTGTATTGTATGCTGAAAAATTTGGTAAGAGGGTAGATTTTAAGTGTTCTTATCACAAAAAAAATCATAATTATAGATAGAGGGCAGGAGGACACTTTTGGAGGTGATGGATAGTTTATGGCATAGATTGCAGTGATGGTTTTATGGGTGTATGCTTACCTCCAAACTCATCAAGTTGTATACGTTAATTATACACAGCTTTTTGTATATATCAAAAATAAATAGAATAAATTATCCCCTCAAAAAATTAGCCAGGTCACTAATGATTTAAAGGCCTCATTGAGGTTGATTCATTTTAAGAAACTAAGATTTTTTTTTGCCTCTATGACTAGGAAATAAGCTATATTTTCATTTAGTTTAAACTAAGAAGTACTTTTTTTTTTTTTTTTTTTTGCGGTACGCGGGCCTCTCACTGTCGTGGCCTCTCCCCTTGCGGAGCACAGGCTCCGGACGCGCAGGCTCAGCGGCCATGGCTCACGGGCCCAGCCGCTCCGCGGCACGTGGGTTCTTCCCGGACCGGGGCACGAACCAGGGTCCCCTGCATCGGCAGGCGGACTCTCAACCACTGCGCCACCAGGGAAGCCCCAAGAAGTACTTTTTTAAAAGCCACCTCAGATAACAAGGATCTTCAGCATAAAATGGATAAGCCTGATTTATTTCCTTTCATTTTCCTAGGGGATGGGCAGCTGCTCTTTTACTCACAAACCTCCTGTTACAAGCAGGAGATTCAAGCAAAGACCCTGAGGGGTGATTTTTAACCATTCATGGTGAGCTCAGGGGAAGAAGAGAAACTACTGTTAATGCAACTCTCACGGAAGCACTCAACATTCTCTTTTCAACTTCATTTTGGTTCTACCACTTCAAGTTTCACATACTAGCTGCATTTTGAAAGGTGATTCTAATATAACAGGTACCTTTTAAAAGGCATACAAAGTTCCTTTTATTTAAGAGAGTTATACCACTGAATGCCCGTATATGGATGACAATTTATGTCTCCTATTACTGTCACAATGCTTCACTACTGATTCCCATGGGTACAGGGTGGGGGAGGAGGCTTACATGTCCAAAAAAAGGACATGTTATACTATGAGTTGATGTGTACTCCTGGGTCAATTTGTTTGATACTTTTATTTACCAACCGCCCTCAAAGAAAACTAGAAATGCCAAGAAATCGATACACTATAAAGAAGTGCACAGGCTGAGAATGTCTAAAGGCAACAAAGGGCCACATTTGGGAATATTCAGTTTTAAACAGAAAATCACCTAAGCTTCCCACATTTAAACATCTGTGCTGATGCTCAGATAGCTGAGGTTAAAAGGGAAAAGCATTAAGAGTCATTTATTCAACAAGCATTTATTGAGTATCTATCCACTATGTGCCTGGATTGCCATGATACAATGGTGAACTGAAGCAGACATGATCCCTGCCCTCCTGAGACTTATAGGAGATAATACAAGGTGATAATAGCTACGAACCAAAATATATACAAAATGTCATGGGTCTTTGGTGATGGAGGGTGATGAGTGAGGAACAGTTTGGCAATGTATGCAGACTACTTTGTTGGCACTGAGAGAATGGGTTAAATAAATAAAAGAATAAGTCAGAGAGACTGAGTTAGAAGTCTACTGCAATAATTAAGTCAATAAACAATGAATGCCTAATCTTAAAAGGCAGTAGCAGCGGGGATGGTGGGAGGTGGGGGGATGTGGAAGATATATAAAATGTTGATTTCAACACACTTGGAGATCAGTTGTAAACTAAAAGATTTGGGGCAAAAATCAGGTATGTAACACAGGTTTCTGGCTTTGTCAACTAGGTGGATCTAAGTGTCCTTAAATAAACAACATAGCAAGTACTGGGAAGCAGGAGGGAAGAAGTTATTCAGGAAGATAGAAAAGACTGTGAGTTCAAGATATATTTATACTGGTACCAACCATGATTCTAAATACTGAGAATATAACCTGTCCTCCAAACTTACCATCTTTCTTATCACTTTATTTCCTTTCCAGCATTTAACTTATTTGTTAACTATCCTATTTCATCAAGTCTAAGATATCTTCAACTGCAAGGCACACAAATAGTTTAGGTATTAATAAAAAAGAAAGAAAATGCTTCCTTCTTACACCGATTCTAAGACACACCCCAATTACATAGATGTTAAAATGTAGAAAAAAAATGGGATCTCAGAATCAATAAAATAAAGTATTTTGTTTAGATATTTGTTTTCTTATTTGTCTGTTATGTTCCACTAAAAAGTAAGCTTCATGAAGGCATAGGCATTGTTTCTTTTGGTCATTACTGTATTCTTAGCAGCTAGCACTGGGCCTACTAGCACCATAGTCTCTGCCTAATAAATATTTGTTGGTTTTGAAGAAGGGACGAGGCAGGGAGAAGAATAAGCAAAGATAGGTATGGTCTCTGATCTCATGGAGCTTATGGTCTATGGAGCCAATCTGAAGGACATATGATCAAGTAATTTTAATGGAGAAATGCAGGATGCTGTGGGGAATGTATAAAAGGGGAACAAGCATAATTTGAAGGGAGTCAAGGATGGCTTCCTGAAAGAAGGAAGAAGTAGTGTTTCACCTCCATGCTGAATAATCAGCAAGAGCGAGTTAGGTAAGGAAGATGGGAAATTAGTTTTATAACACAGACAAGCACACGCAAAGGTCCTGAGATAAGAGAGAACATGCCATGTTTGGGAAACTGAGAGAAGACCGTTGTGGCTAGAGTATAGCAAGTGAGAGAGAAAATGTCAGGAGGTGAAATTAGAGGGTAGGTAAGGACTAAATTTTTTTAAATTGAGATATAATATACTATAAAGTTTAAAGTATACCGTTCACTGTGTTTTCTTTAACATTCGCAAAGTTATACAACCATCAAACTATCTACTCTCAGAACATTTTCATCACCCCTAATAAAGTTCATTCGTATATCAGGACCTGAAACAGCAGGGAAGGGGTCAGGGCACAACCTTTAAAAGAATGACATAGCCATAGGATACGACAAAAACTGGTTAGAACCAACTAGGTCCAAGATGGCAGAAGATTCAACTTCCAGTAGACCTTGAGCCTCATTATACACTCATTGTAATACATCAGTATGCTAAATGACACACCCACAAGCACCATGATAGTCCAGAGGCTAACCATAACAGGCCAAAAAGTGAGCGGTGGCCCAATTCCTGGAAATCCATGCACCTTCTCCAAAATAGTTGAAATAATCCTCCCACTCATTAGGCTATGAAATTACCCGGCCCATAAAAACTAACCACACCATATTTCAGGGCCTCTCGCCTTCTCAGATGATGTACACTCTGTCTGCAAAGTGTGTTTCTCCCATGGCCGTTCTCGCCTTTTGAGATGGACCACATTCTGTTTATGGAATGTGTATCTCTCTAAATAAATCCACTTCTTACCTATCACTTTGTCTCTCACTGAATTCTTTCTGCAACGAGACATAAAGAACCTGAGCTTCATTAAGTCCTGAGACCAGGTGTGTGACCTCAATTAAAAGACCTGGGTTCAAGTCCCAATCTGGGTTGCGTGGTTTCAGACCCACAAAATGGAGGCCACACACAGTGGCCTGGCCCATATCACAAATCTGAACCTAAGTAAGCCTACACTTACAGGAAATACCTGTCAAGGAAATCTAACATAAACCAATTATAATCCTCCAAGTCAGCTTTAGTGAATTAAAGATTACCCTAGAAAACAGGACATGCTAGTCTTATAAGGAAATCCCCAACCTCCTAGCCAATCATACCCTTTTCCACATTGCCTCGTCTAACTCTCCATCAAACTTGCTCTTGTCCAAAATCCCTTGGGAAGAATGCTCCACTGATTGTGAGGTACTGCCCCATGAATGAAAAACGTCGCCTGCCATATCAGTAAACAAAGGATGTTGCAGCCATCAAGGGGACTCAGGATGGGACAGGATGCTCACCACCTAGCAGTCAACTGCTGCAGCCACCCCCAACAATGGTGCACCCTGAGGAGACTCAGAATGACAAAACACAGGATACTGGCCCCAGATAGCTGAGGTACACATCAAAGAAATGACTTCAATGAGCCCAGACTTTGCACCTTCCCATACCCAGAAAAGCGCTAAATTCCTTAACTTGAGGTATCTGGTTTTCTTTAATTAACAGTAATCTTTTGATATTACGACTACCTGGTCTTTGTTGCAAAAACTCCTATATATCCTGTCCCCACCCCTTGCCTCTTTGGAGCAGTCCCTCAGAGTGATCTGAGAGTCCTGTTTCCCTGGGTTGAAGTCCTCAGAATGTCTGCCGAATAAAGCATAACTCTCAACCTTTAGGTTGTGCACTTTTTTCAGTCAACACCCCCAACCCATGGATTGTTCTCCCTTTAATAAAGGACATCAAACTCATGACTAAATTGCATTATTTTTCTCATTTGACACCCCAAAAAGAAGTCCAATAGCCATTAGCATTTACGTTCCCCTCCTCCCAACCCCTAATCTACTTTCTATCTCTATACTTTTGCCTATTCTGGACATTTCATATAAATAGAATCATACAATACGTGGCCTTTTGTTTCTGGCTTCTTTCACTTAGCACAATGATTTCAAGGTTCATTCATGTTGTGGCGTGTATCAGTACTTCATTTTTTTTTACAGCTGAATAATATTCCTTAGTATGGATAATATTACATTTGTTTATCCATTCATCAATTGACAGACATTTGACCTGATTCTACTTTTTAGCTACTATGAATAATGCTTCTAAGAACATTTGTGTACAAGTTTATACCTGGGCATTTTCAATCTCTTGGGTATATACCTAGGAGTAGAACTATTGGGTTAAATG
Source organism: Platanista minor (assembly GCA_004363435.1). Lineage (NCBI taxonomy): Eukaryota > Metazoa > Chordata > Mammalia > Artiodactyla > Platanistidae > Platanista > Platanista minor. Next base: position 21,883 of record RJWK010012323.1, read on the forward strand.
GTAGCTAACTTTTTAAGTAACTAAAGGGTCAGATATCAGAGTTTCATGTAGATCATCAAATGATTTTGCATTTTACTCTACAGGACAATAGGAAGCTAGTAAAGAGTTTTTAAAGCATGGTATTATTCAATTTACATTTTTAAAACCGTCTTTGGCTACTATATGGAGAATGGGTAGAAAGAGGCAAAAATGGATAAAGGAAAATTAATTAGAGGTCTATTGCAAGACTCAGGAAACAGATGGCGCCTAGGACTAGAGAAGGTAGTAGCAGTGGAGCTGAGAGGACACAGATGGATTTGAGAGATACTTGGCAGTACGATTAACCTGATGTCATCATTGATGAGATACTGTGAGCAAGAGAGGGGGAGGTGTTAAAGATGGTTCACAGGTTTGCAGTTACTAATAATCTCTGCCAGAGCAATTTCAACAGATTGATAGGAGAGAAAGCCAGATTACAATGAGTTCATTCAACAAATATTTATTGAACACCTACTGTGCGCTAAGCACAGAGGATATACAGCAATGAAGAGAACAGAAAAAAAATCCCTGTCCTCATAGAGCTTATAATTTAGGAAGAGAGAGAGCGGGGGGGGGGGGGGGGGGTGTGTCAAAGCAATCAATCATGTAGTATGATGGAAAGTGTTAAGTATTACAGACAAAGAGTAGTAAAGCTTATCTCTAAAGGAATTATAATAACAGATATTTACATAAAGCTAATAACTGCCACATACTGTTCCGTGTGCTTTACATATATTTAATCATTTAATCCTTACAACACTATGAGATAGGTACAATTATTATCCCCACTTTACAAATGAGGAAACTGAGACACAGAGAGTTTTTTTTTTTCTAAAGTAACTTTGCCCAAGTTCACATAGTTTGTAGTTGGAATGGCTGAAATTCAAACTAAGATATCTGGCTCCAAAGTTTGAGCTGGTAACTGCTACACTATACTGAAAAAGAGAGAATACTGTCTATTACAGCACGAAGGGAAGATTTTATTTTTAACCAAAGCTATTTAAGTATGTGTACAGGGTAAGGCAAAGAAAGTAATAGAGATTGAAATTATTTATAGAGGGAATACCTTATAGAACAAAATCTCAGGAAGTTAAGAGGCCTTAGAGAAGATGGTATTTGGGATGCTTCCTAAGGATAAAATTACCTTAGGATATCTTACTTGTTTCTAATATTTGAGTAAGCAGGACTAAAGGAGAGCCTCATTCTGGTACTTTGAGTATGTTTTGGTCAACTTTTCTAGATTATTCTGTCTAAATTCTCTGACTTTTCCAAAAATCCAAATGGAAAAAAAGAAATACATATAAGAATATATGAAAGAAGAGATAAATATAAGAAGAGCTCTGGGGCTTCCCTGGTGGCGCAGTGGTTGAGAGTCTGCCTGCCGATGCAGGGGACACCGGTTCGTGCCCCGGTCCGGGAAGATCCCACGTGCCGCGGAGCGGCTGGGCCCGTGAGCCATGGCCGCTGAGCCTGCGCATCCGGAGCCTGCGCTCCGCAATGGGAGAGGCCACAACAGTGAGAGGCCCACATACCGCAAAAAAAAAAAAAAAAAAAAAAAAAGAACAGCTCTGAAGCTGACTGACACTCAAACAGAACAGGTGAAGTTAAATTACAGTAAGTTGCCACAAAGGGAAGGAAAACATTGGGTACAGAATTCCACTCTCTTTCATGATTTCTTCTGAGAAAGCCTAGAATAAGGTCCAGAGCTATGGGGATTAATCAAGGACCATCTTTCTGCACTTAAAATCCTGTCTCCCATTTCTTAGCTTAATATTACCAAAATGACTTCCAACTCCCCAGAACTCAGTCCAGCTGCTTTGTTTGGTTTGGGAGTGCTGTGACCTCCTCCTCCTTTACATACTGATCTGTATGTGCAGAGGGAGTGAGGATGAACACTTCGCAGTTAGGTGAGAGGCCAACTACATAAGGACTCAAGAATGGAAAATTGTAAAAAAGAAAAAGAGTACTGAACTACACTAAAAATTAAGATCTGACTGCAATAAGCAAAGGTTTACCAGATACCAACGCATAAACAGGCATCTGTGCTAGAGGCACGACTATGCCCTTTTAGGTCTCTCAAAGCTCATTCAATGCACGAACAATTTCCGGGAAGGGCCAAGAGAAAGCAAATCTCTTGATTTAAAAGGAACAGAGGGAAGAAAAGGATGACAAACATGGGGACACATTCTATAAAAACTCTGTGGATATTTAGTACTCCCTACTTTTATTCTTAAACTGACATGAGTCAGCCTTCCTCCACCAGAGGAAACATGATGCAAAGCTGTCTGACTATTTAAATTAATCACGTCAAGATTGGAAAATCTGAAATGATGTTTATTGAGGATGTATAACAATTGGTATATGCTAATTCTCTTCCTCATACGACTGTCTACCATATCTGGTATCAGCTACAGGCTCTGAGGTGATCTCTATGACTGACTGACTAATCCCAGTTTCAGTAAGCCCAGGCCACTTTAGGAGGGAAACAGGAGCAGCCCACAGAATGACCTGCAGCAGGCAGATTTACTTTACCCCCAGATAAATGATTCATGGCAAAGGGTGAGATTTGACTTGGAAAAAAACATGATGTGTGGAATAGTAAAAGGAACAAACGCTGCTGCAAAAATTAAATGCTTGCCACATGGAAGTATAATTTAAATATAGCTATTGCTGAAAGACTAAGGGCTGAAAGGATCTATACTTTGGGAGGCCATTTTACTCTCTAACAAGGATATTAAGAATCTTAACACCTACAAATACTAGTGTACATTTTTATAAAATGCCTCCCTTCTCCCTTCTCTCCTCTGCTCAACTTCTGGCCGAAATCTAAAAAAAAAATCTACAGATTTTAACTTTCTGTTTTCCAGGGATATAAAGAAGGAATGCTATTATTTCAGTATATATATATTATATATATATATATATATATATATATATATATATATATATATATATATATTCCCAATTGTCATAAATATGAAGAAAACCCATATCCCCAGCATTCCTGCCAGCTGCAAAGCTGCTAGACTCAAAGGTTTGGCAGTTGGACTTGTTGGCCTATGAAGCCAAATAGGTATGTAAAGACTAAATGAACATCCTCAAGGTCTTTAATTCGAAGAGAAATTACTCTCTGTTTGAACCCAGGAAATATAAGCAAATAACAAAACTTCTGGAACACTGAGGTTCAAGTTAACAGGGTGGCAAGCCTAAGCAAAGGTTTGGTTTGTGACGTAGGAGATAGTTTTGACTCTCTTCCTGTCTGAGGAGGCAGTTCTTAAAACATGCCTAGCAGTAACAGGGCTAGTGCCATTGAGAAACCAATAAGACCGGCCTTCCTCTTTGTGGACTACTCACCCCACTGCAAAATGCATTGCCCCACAATACAAACAGCCTTGCATATACGCACACACGAAGAAAGCAAAGAAAACACATTTTCAATTATGACTAAGGATCAATCTGATCAGCTAAAAATTTTCTCGTTATATTGTATTTCCCTACATTTCTTCACATTATGAGCACATTTGCTCTTAAAATCCATTCAAGGACATACATAACTGAATAAAGAAGCATTTTAATTTTATTCAGATGACAGTGGAACTAAAAATTCAGTAAAACAGAAAAATAGTTCTAACAGTTAAAACAAGCATACAATTTCAACATATGATTATTAAACTGCTTGTTCCTGAAAGCAGTTTAATAAAGCTACATGAAGTCCTTTTCACATGCAAAAATAAACATACACAACAAGCTAACCAAACAGCTCATTTTGTCTGTCATGGAAATACAAAGAAATAATTGGATCATGAAGAAGAATTCAAGTACAGTTGTCCCACAAAATATGAAAAATCATAGTGGGTCTAAACTTACACTTCCACCAAAGCTAGCACCATTATTACTATTATACACCAAAAACCAGATGTGGTGAGTGTGACTACTCCTTTAACAATGACACAGACCCAAGGTCAAAGCTTATGTCATCACGGACGCAAACATTAGGCATCTGCCCAGTGCTCTTAGCTAGAATTCCTTTTTCTTTCAATTCACTTTGGACGTCTTTCCAAAATTAAAAGCCAGAGAGAACCTCTCAGCTAACTATCCACCTACAATTTAGAAATAAAAGAACAAAGTGTCTCAGGGCTCTTGGGCAGGGAGTGGGCAAGGAGTAAGAGAATGATGTCCTTTTATTCTCAGATAATGGACCATCAATATGCCAAATCAACAGTACCCAAAAATCCACCAGATATTTGGGCATCTTTCTCTTCTTTATGTCTTCTCACAGAAGACTAACAATACTCCTCTACAGAGATATAAAGAATTACGCTGAAGCAACAGTAACTACAAATACAGTTTGAAAACATATTGGAGGAAATAAAAGAAGATTCTAGAAGTTTGTGGGTTGTTTTCTCTTTTTCTGCATTCAGACCTCAGATTCATATTCTCTAGGCTGCATTCATACACTGTCATATTTCACATTGCAAGATATGTTTCCCTAACAGTTGGATATAAGTGTAATTTTGTTACTCAGATCACAAAAAGTGAAAAGAGGCTGGGGATCAGGAATTCATTAACTTCTTACCAGACTTTGGGCAAATCACATATCTTCTCCACATTCCAAATTTCTTACCTGCAAATTTTTGAAAATGACACCTTCCTCAGCTAACTAACCTCCTTTTATTATGAGGGTCAAGCAAAAGCAATAAATAAAATTGGAAGCAATATATAAAAGTTGTAAGGGAACAGATATGAAAAATGTGTCCGGTCATTTAAAATAATAATATGGCATAATAGTAAACAAAAAAAAATGGGAGGGGACTGCTTCTGGTGGTGGTGAGCTCCCTGTCACTAGAGACATCCAAGGATAGGCAAATAATACTTACCATGAATTTAGTAATGCAGTTCAGTCATTGGATTTACAGTAGTGATACCGAGCAGGGCCCTGTGTGGTTCCTGGACACAAAAGCCTTTCTGTGTCCCCCATTTCTTTGATTACAGGAAACAGGCTTTATTCAGCCTCCATGACCTTCCCTGAGTTCCAAAGGGCAGGTTCAAGTAGTTGTTAATTAGGGAAGGGAGGGGATATGAGACAAGGGAGAAACAGTCAAGAGAAACAATAGTGCAGCCTTGGGGCAAGGTCCTGGTTCCTCATCAAGGGATACACACAACAATATCTTTGAGCTGTTTTGCAGATACTTAAACCCCCACCAGGTGGGAAAAGTTAAGCAGTAGACCTCAGATGGGCTGGAATCGGAAGGTTGATGATGCTGACTCCCACTTACCTCATCACCAACCAATCAGAAGAATGTCCAAAAACTGATCACACCTTCTCTGAACCATTACTATAAAACTTCTCACTACCCTCTCTCCAAGGGGGACACACAGTTTTGAGGGCATTACCCTGCAGTGACCCCCTTCGCCTGGCAAAGTAGTAAAGCTATCCTTTTCTACTTCACGCAAAACTCTGTTTCCAAGATTTAATTTGGTGTCGGGGTACTGAGGCTGGATTCGGCTTCAGTAGTAACTTTTAAGGTCTTTTCAAACTTAATGATTCTTTTGATTCTTTGACTCTGTGAATGCTGCTATGAATTATTTCCTAAAGTGATCATTTTTTGCATAGCAAATACTTATTAATTTTATAAACCTGCCTCTTCACATGTTGGTCTATTTAAAGACGGCAAACACCTACAATTGTATCTGATGTCTTTATTCTCTTTCGTAAGATAGATATGAACATATATATTTGATTAAAAACAGGCTTATCTTTAAAAATGCATTCTCTTCAGAATCAAAATTGAGATTAAAATAATCAGAAAGCAGGTGAAGGGGTAAGGTTTAGAGAACTAGCTGGTAAGAAGTTTGGGAACAACTAAAGTGAAGATTCAAATATATGTATACACAACCTCTAGAATTAAAAAGAAAGGAAGACAGAAAAGGAAGGGAGGAAGGACGGGGAAAAGAATGGAGGAAAGAAATCAACCAACCCTGGTTTGTGACACCTACACAAAGTTGTTAAATAAGAATACCCATGAAATTGTTCACCAAAGCCACCTGATGTCCCTTTCAAACTGAAACAAGAGAACTAACTGGGAAGAAGTCTTGGGTATTTGCCTACCTCTTAAACAATGTTCAAAAAATCCTGGAACACTTACTGTCCCAGGATACTCAAACTGTAGCTATCAGCTTGAAGGCATTTACCACTGAGCCATAAGACGTCATACCCTTTGAACAAAATGCATTCACAACAAAGCGTCACTAATTGCGTTTTCAAGAAATAACTAAGCTCAAGATAACTAAAATCTGACTCCTTTCTTGTGTTTCAAGTATTATTGACTAGAAATGCCAAAGAATCAAAATCTCATTAATAAGCACTTTGCTTGTGATCAATCACTAAGTCCAATAAAATTGTTTTTCGTACAAAAGTAACCATTTTCCAAATCCTGTGAGTAAGCAAAAAGGAAAAAAAAAGTTTTGAAAGAACCTGCTTTTGAGCTCAAAAGCCCCTCCTCCTCCCCACCACCAAGCAATCTGATTGGTAATAGCTTCCATGACTCAGGGCATAATTTTTCTTTCCTTGTTCCTTAGTCTCAAAGACACAAAAGGAAAATAAAATGCTGTACATATTTTTAAAGTAATCAAAAGGCTAATCAGACATAATTCCAACCTCTATCCCAGAGAAAATCAATCAATAGTTGTCTGAGTTCCAAATCCTCCTTAAACTGTGGAAAGCAGCACTTCTTCCACTCGGATTAGAGCAGCAATGAAAAACAGATTCTCAAAGTGTTTTTTTTTTTTTTCAAGGACTATTATTCAATTTTTTAAAAATCAGAATATGCAGTATTTTTCACTAAAAATAAATAGTTCTTTGGGTTACAAAATCTCAAAAAATGCCCCCAAATTACTTATTGGCAGCTAACCCAAGATACCCATGCTAGTTTGATCCCCCATCTTTATCCAGGACCTCCCTTGTCTCAGGAACAAGTCGATCTGCTTGCCTGTATCACTCTCTCTTATTGCAAAACCCCACCTCTCTTTCCACCCCCAGACCACCCTGCTTACAGCATCCTCAAAAGGGCACCCATATTCTCGTGTGTAATTCCTTCCCCCTCCATCCTGACAATTTTTTCTTCAAGGTTTCCACTCCTTTTAAAGCACCTCTTCACTTCTGCTACCTCTCTTTGCTTGTTACTAACCCCAAACCATACCACTTCCATTTCCTTTGGAACCCTTCAGGTATCCAAAGTCCAAACCCTTGGTGTTCCTAAGAGCTAATCTAAAACCACACACTAAAAAGGATAAACTAGCAAGGATTATTTGTTTCGTTCAGAGCTGACCTTCATATGTAGAGATGGTCCTTTTGATCTACCAGCAGCAAGACATGTGTAGTACTTTTCTGGTAGTAATGTGGCTGTGTATTAACTCATTTTTCCCCCCTCCAGCTAGACTGATATCCGTTGAAAGGCTTATGTATTATTGAGACACCTGCCTTGGATTTTGAAGTGAAGAAAACTAGTCCATAAATGCTGGATTTGACTCCCCCAAGTACCCTGCTCTAACAACTGAAATACCATTGAGGTAATAAGTGAGGCGATATAATCAGTCCAACCTTCGTAAAGTCCTTCCTTCACTCATTCAGCAACTATCTACTAGGCACTGACCTAGGTATTACGGATATAAAAACTCCAAGATATGATCTGTATTAGTCAGGTTTCTGATGCAATAATGTTGTATCACAAATAACCTCAAAATCTCAGTGGACTATCACATTTATTTTGCACATTCATGGGTCTGTGGGATAGCTGGGGTTTGGCTGATCTCAGTTGGGCTCATCTAAGGTAGACTGGACTCTAGACTTCAGGTTAGGTCCAGGTCTGCTCCAGTCTTCATCCCTGGACCTAGGCTGAAGGAAGAATGGATACTTGGGTCATGTTCTACTCATGGCACAAGTCAGAATCTCAAGAGGGGTGTGTTGGCAGGCTGTTATATCCACTCATATTCCACTGGCCAAAATCATATGACCAAGTCCAAAATCAATGGGATAGGAAAATATATTGTGCCCACAGTGAGCCACAATGAGGGTAAAGATGAAAGGAAGCACTGTAAGCAAATAATACAATCTATCCACATGGTCCCTATCATAAACAACTCCCAGCCCAGTAAGGGAGATATATGGGAAGAAAAAAAAACATCCAAAACTCACACATTTCTTTGACTCCATCTCATCTACTTTGCAGAACTCCAGACTGACCCCTCCTTTCCCCAAAATTCCCCTCAAAGAGTTCTGAAGCCTTAGCAGGTATCTCAAATGCCTCTGAGATCTGCTTTTCTCAACCACCATGTGGCATCTGACATTTTTCTCCTGTCTTGCTCAGCTAGCAAAGGCAATGCCTGATTGCTGCCAAAGACAAAAGTGGCAGTCACATGATTGATGCCCACCAAAGATACCACAGTCAGCTGCACTCAACTCTGTGCAAAGGGTATAGCACCAATGTTTGTACCATGAACACCTAAGTTCCATGCCAAAGGTACATTAAAGACACTATTGCCACCAATACTGTTGATATTTTAAACTCTCAGGAGCTCACATGTTTACTGAAAAAAAGAAAAAGAAAAGAAACAGCTCTTCAAAATTCTAGTCACACTTATTTCAAGCATGCAATACAAAGAAGGTCTGAGTAATAACCTACTATCCCCAGAAAACAGCCCTTAAGTTCCTAGGGTCGAGGAACTTTATTAACTTCATTCTTTTTACCCCTATGATAAGCTGTTCCCCAGAAGTTCTTAATCCTACACACAAATAGATCTCTGGTGGGCCAAAACTTTTCTGAATGTTTTGGTAAACACAACTCAAGGCTGAGATCTGAATTGCATAACCCTAATACAACATGATGAATTCTATAAAAGAGATTTAGGTTTTAAAAAAATACGAAGGAATAAAAGAGAGTGATTTATTTGGCTGAAAGGGTCAGAGAAAGCTTTACACATGAGATGACCTTGAGTGTTGGTTCACCAAGTACACAGGGAGAGAAGGCATTATAGACAAAGGGAAGGATGCAACTAGTATGCATTAGTCAGTGGAAAAGACTCATCTTCTCTTGACCTGCCTAACGATCAAATGGCAGATGAGATAACCAAATGTATGCTTTCTCCTGCCAACTGTTCTATCTCCTGGGTAAATTTGTGATGGCAGAAGGAAGCCAGGCTCTAGCGCTGTACATTACCAAGAAAAAGAAATCTAAAAAGTAAAGTGCTATTAATTAGTCAAGGTGGAAATTTTCCTAGTTCTAGCTACAGGTGTTATGTTTGGCCATCATTGCCAGAATATCTAGAATTAGTAGTAAAAATTCTAGGGAAGAAAGGTGCTTCTGGAAAGTACAACGGAATTTAAGAAAAAAATCATATTCTAAGTATCAAGAGCTGAACACTGTTGAATTTCTCTATGTTCTCTAATGGCCCCTGGTTACACTGCTGAGTAAACAAAAGTACCTGATCACCCTCTTCCATTTATCTGCCCATACCTACCCTGCTAAACTGGAGGGGTCAGAGAACATGTGTACTTGTTAGCTCTGTTAGGTGTAGTTGATGTTCTACAATGTGTGCACAACATACTGCCAGCTTTCCTCTGAACTACCAGTTCCAGCTTAAAATCATAATGCCAACCTTATCCCCGAAACTTCTGTGAAGTTGGAAGCACTGCTTGAATAAGAGTTATATAATAAAATATATTATATTTATATAATAAATAAAAATACCATAATGAAAGAGAGAGAGATAAAGAGAAAGTTGGGGAGAGAGAGACAGACATCAAGGAAGAAGAAAAGGGAAAAACTTTATATTTTAGTACTTTTTAATGGTACGTAGTCCTTGCATTTTGAACAAGAGGCCTCACATTTTCATTTTGTACTGGACCCCTCAAATTCAGCAGCCTGTCTTCATCTGTAATGCAATCCCTGAAGATGAACAATAGAACTAGTGCTAGTTATCAGAAAACTCCCTCCTTTCTTTCCTTTATCTGAAACATTTCCTTCTGCTTGCCTGGTCACTGCAAAGAGGCCATTGTTCATGTGCAAGTCTTATAGATTGTGAATGTCACAGCTTATTCTCCCCTTTGATAAAATTCCCATACAGCTAAATACTTTGCTATAATGAGCAGACCTGACTAATAATAACTTCCTCCAGGGGAAAATACAGAAAATTGAAGTAATACATTGCTTTGAATTTCTTTATAGTGCTGGTATGTACAAATCGCCAGAACAGAAATAAAAGTTTCCCCCCATAACTGGCAAAATTCATGAATTACCACAGAAAAAAGATAAACTAAAATAATTTTTATAAGAGACTTAAAGTGCTAAAGCGTTGGTTAGACACACAAAGCCGCCAGACTGAGACTACTGGGCCTCTTCCACCGTCTACTGACTTGTCTCACGACCCACAAAAGCAAGCCTCAGGTAAGAGCAATAAAAAAGAAATCTAGTTCGAACTTCCTCCACATGTTGCTCATTAGACAAACTGTAGACTGTTAAAGGTGGAAAGCAACCACACAATCATATAAATCATGCTTCTCATTTTAGATGGAATAACTAAGATCCACAGAAATAAAGTGACTCAAAAAATGTAATCTCGGGATTGAAAAGATCCTTAAGGGTCTTGTTACCTAACTCTCCATTAGATGTTGCAATTCCTTCCAAGTGCTTGAAAAATCCCAGTTATGGGAAGTTCATTAAGAAGGACATTTATTTCCTTTTTCAATTCTTCTTTCTCATATTAAGTCAAAGTTTATATTTACTATAGCTTCTATCCATTGGTCTTAGCTCTTATATCTTGAGGCCACTTAGTAGAAGTTAAATGTTGGAGGACAGCGATCGTGTCCGAACTAAATCTTCTTTAACCCAAATACTCCTCGATTATTCTTCAATGTCCAACCTAAGATCATATAACTACTCAGTGACAAATAAAGAATGAGACTTTGGGACTTCCCTAGTGGCGCAGTGGTTATGACTCCATGCTCCCAATGCAGGGGGCCTGGGTTCGATCCCTGGTCAGGGAACTAGATCCCACATGCATGACTCAACTAAGGAGCCAGGCAAGCTGCAACTAAGGGGCCCGCAAGCCGCAACTAAGACCTGGCGCAACCAAATAAATTAAATAAATAAATATTTTTTAAAAAAAGAATGAGACTTCAATCCTCTTAATTTCTTTTACTGTTCTCTTTTCCCTCTATCCCATGACTTTAAAACATGATTGGTAGAAATGTGGGATCAACTAGAATTGCCTAATTAAGCAAACTCAATTTTTTACCTAAACAGGGACTACCTAAAGGCCTCTAAAAAAACTTGAATCTGACAAGCTACCTTTATCCCCACTTCTCTCTCCTACATCTCACTAAAATCCTTCATATCCCAAGGACCACATATCCCCAAAGAGTTCCTGGCCACTAAGCTTCTGTTGGGATGCTATTTAACTTATTTGAATAATTCAGCACTTTCAGCATTTTGCATTAATATAGGCCACAGCAGGATAAAGAAACCAAAGCTAAGCCCAGATGCCTCGTCACTAAGATAAAGAGATGTAAGGCCTAGAAAATCCAGAAATTGGGGATAAAGAGGAGAAAGAAGCAGAGGAGAGGCTGGCTGTACTGATTAGCTTGTTTAGTACCCTGTGCTGTTTGAATACGTCAAGACTTAAAATCATTATTGTCTTCTGGGGTACGTGCAATAACATAACAACAACAGATACCATTTCTTTAGGAACCAAGGAGAAAGAAATCCAGAGCTCAGTAAGTCAGGGATACTGAAGCTGAAGCAACAACGTTAGTTAAGAAGACCAAGGGAGGTTTGACCCTGTGTGGGGCTAGCTGGAGCAGGGATTAAAGACTCTACGATTACATTCATAGGTTTATCCTCAATTGCCTAGAACGGTGTCTGGCACATAGTAGGCGCTACATAGGCACACAGTAAGCATACTAGTTAAATCACTGAATTATAATCAAGTTCTTACAACTCATGAATATTTCAAAGCAATATAAGTGCTGAAATAATTCAGAGCTAGGAAATGATCCTGTGGGCCAGGCTTATTCCAGGAATGCATCTAGGAAATGCTCCCTTGAGAACAATAATGAGAATGCTAGGAACAACTTACATGAGGTTAACGCAGACCAGCCCTTTTCACAAATAAGTACTCCAAACTGGCCCTGTGGGAAGGATTTATTTTTCTCTGTCCTTTTTAAGAATAAATTTCTTTACAACTGTTAAATATGAGTATATACAAATCTAGTGGTTTCACCTCACTTCACAGGAAACAATCAGCCTGAGAGAGCTAAAGCAAGAACTGATTTCTTACCACTCGGCACAGGATATTTTCTGATGTCCAAATACTGTAGAGAAAGTGACACTACTTGAAATAAATTACACTCTATTCGGGTAAGTAGGAACTGTGATTTGCCACCATGCTTGTTTACATTCTCACTCTTTCATAAGAGTTAATGACTGGCAATGGACTTCCTTGTCATTTATTTTAATTTACTTCTCAATGATGTTTTTAGCAGATATTAAATAAGATAGTGCCAGGATAACTGTTACATTATCAAAAACAAATACCATAAAATCTCAATTAATTGGAATCCAACTAACAGTCATTTCAATTAAACTGTTTTTCCCCACTGTGTTCACATTTTAGTAGAAAGATTATTATCACAAGATAATCTTGTGTCAGAGGTTTATTAAAAACATCAGTAGTAACAAGCCAAATTCTAGGAAAAGCCCTGAGGTTGGTACAGATCCAGCCCAGTCTCCTGCTTGTTAATACTAATCCTGGACCATGACCACTGATTTATACCATGATACCCTTAACGTCCTGAACTGTGGTTTAGATTAGAAGAGGACAGGAGATTCTGAGAAAGCCTGGGTCCTGGAATTTAGGGCCAAAAAAGCCAGGCATCTGATCCAGGAAACACTGTCAGTTATATTACTTTTGATAGACAGGAATGGGGAGGTCCAAAACCAGGTATGAGAAAGGATAGGTAGGGCAGTGGAAAGTAATCCCACGATTCTGGATATTCAATTCATCATTAGGCCAAACAGGCAGGCAGTTGGAACAGCGTACAGCCTAAAGCAAATATGCTGAGTCCCAGAGAGACTGGGGTTCATGAAGTCAAGAAATTTAGTTATTGAGGTAGTTGATTTTACTGATTCATCCAGTAAAATTAATTAATTATTTTTATTTATTTATTCTAAAAACTCAGATACAGGAAAATAAGACAGGATCCCTGTGGTTACATATGGAGGCTTTATAGCCAATCATGAACGGGTTCACAATTCCATTTCTTCCACTTAATTACTTGTAATGGTTAATTTTGTGGCAACCTGCTTAGACTATAGTACTCACCTACTTTGCTAATCTAGGTGTTGTGACAGAAAACCTCAATAGACTTTGGAACAAAGAAGACATACAGATAGCTAACAGGCACATGAAAAGATGCTCAACATTGCTAATTATTAGAGAAATGCAAATCAAAACCACAATGAGATATCACCTCACACCTATCAGAATGGTAATCATCAAAAAGTCTACAAATAACAAATGTTGGCGAGGATAAGGAGAAAAGGGAACCCTTGTACACTGTTGGTGGGAATGTAAATTGGTTCAGCCACTATGAAAAACAATATGGAGATTCCTCAAAAAAAACAAAAATAGAACTAACATATGATCCAGCAATTCCACTCCCAGGTATGCTTCTGGAAAAAAATGAAAACACTAATTTGAAAAGATACATGAACCCATGCATGTACCTTTTCAAATTAGTGTTTTCATTTTTTCCAGAAGCATACCTGGGAGGGAGGGAGACGCAAGAGGGAAGAGATATGGGGACATATGTATATGTATAACTGATTCACTTTGTTATAAAGCAGAAACTTAACACACCATTGTAAAGCAATTATACTCCAATAAAGATGTTAAAAATAAAAAAGAAAAGATACACACACCGCAATGTTCACAGCAGCACTATTTACAATAGCAAAGACATGGAAGCAACCCAAGTGCCCATAAACAGACAACTGGATTAAGAAGATGTGGAATATATATACAATGGAATATCACTCAGCCATAAAAAAATGAAATACTGCCATTTGCAGCAATGACATGCAGCTATATGATATCACTTATATGTGGAATCTGAATAATAATACAAATGAATATATGCAAAACAACTAGACTCACAAACATCGAAAATAAACTTGTGGTTACCAAAGGGGAGAGGGTGGGGGAAGGGACAAATTAGGGGTATGGGCTTAACAGATACAAACTACTATAAATAAAATAGATAAGCAACCAGAATTTACTGTATAACCCAGGGAATTATAGCCATTATCTTGTAATAACCCATAATGGATTATAACCTGCAAAAATAATCAATATGCTGTATACCTAAAGCTAACACAATATTGTAAATCAACTACACTTCCATTTTTAAAAGTCTGATTTTGTTAATAATATTTGCATAAGATGTGAAGAAAATGCCACGAAGAGCTCTGGAGGGCAATTTGATAATACATAGTTATTAAGATTGCTTGTATCCAAAGATAAAATAAATTCAATCATCTCCATTACCACTACAGAAAATACTTGCACCTGTACACACAAAGCCATATACAAAATTGTTGATTGTAGCCCTGTTTCTACTAGTGACAATTTGGAAACAACCTAAAAACCCATGAAAAGGAGAAGAGCTAAGTAAACTATGGAGTGTTCATATTATAAAACAATACAAAGCTAGTAAAATGGATGAGCTAGATAAACATACAACAACAAATACTCTCCCAAGACACTTTGTTGAGTGAAGAAAAACAAGTTGCAAGACACTTTGTACAGAAAAATACCAATTATGTGATCATGCACACAGGAATACACAGGCACCTACACACACAGACATACCCCAGTAGGAGCATACATACATAAGTATGAAAAAGCCTGGCAAAATTTTGGAAGGATAAAAATCAAACTCATGGAAGTAGTCAATTCTGAGAAGAAAGAGTAGACTGGAGTTGGGTCTATTGTATCATATATAATGTTTCATTTTTTAAAAAGAACAATGTAATTAAGATATTAATTAAAATTAGAAAGAAAAGAAACTCTGACCCTGGAATGAGAAGACATAAAATGCTGAAGAATTCTCCCTGGCATGAAATAATTCTCCTTGTTCACAGCTACCAACACATCTCTTTTGGGCATGGCTCTACAGCTCTACATTTCTTCAGCACCAGGCCACAAATCCGTCCAAGCCAACGACTGCTTCCCTGGACTCACAGGCACTAAACCATATCCAGAAAGGAAACTGGTATTGGATCAAAGCGATTTGAAATGAAAGTCCATCCCAACTTACCAAAATGTCCAAAGTCCTCCATTTCTAATAGTTTGCAGGGCTGAAAGCCAAAACAAAGGAAAAAAGGTCAAAACATGCATATTTTGAGAGCTCACACCTCTCTGCTTGTGACACTCTGCATATCTGGCCCTTCTTCAACTATTTCAATAGAGATTTTCCCATTTTTAAAACCTGCAAACTTGTAAGCTGCCTCTTTATCAGTAAGTTAACTAGAATTTGCCTCTCAGTTGCCAAAGCACCAACTATATATAACTTTTTTTTAAGAAAATGAATGGTCTCTGAAGTTTTGCTCCTCAATTGACACTAGTATATATCCCATATGTCTAAAATAAGAATATTCTAGCAATGGTAAAATGACCAGGACTTATTTAATCAAACAAACAATTACCTTTGATGCAGACTGTGTTTTGCAACAAAAGAACCATTTCATGGTTATACAAGGCAATTAAACTACAACAGTGGTATACATCTTGACTACTAGATTATAAATTGTAAATGTCATAGAAATAATTTTAAAGGTACCAATTTTGAACACTTACTATGTATCAGTTACTCTATGACCATTTTAAATATATTATTGCATTTAAATTTTAATCCTATAGCAAAATGTAAAGAAAGTATTATCAGCCCATTTATTAGATGAAGAAAGTGATGCTTAGAAACATTAAGCAACTTGCTCTCAAGGTCACACATCTAGTAAGTAACAGAGTCAGGGTTTGAGTCTGGTTTTGTTAACATTCCAAAGACAGCAACAACTGCACACATAATACAGCCTTTTATATATCAAATGGAGAAGCTGAATCTGGGAAAGAGATTGAGAAAATGACCCCATGGGAGTTTGCTTGGTAGCAGGGACTCTATCTCACACATCTTCGTATTGCTCACAACACATAGCCCAGTTACTTGCACATAATACTCAGCAAATATTTGTTCAATAAGTAAATAACTGTAAAGTTACAGAAAAATAAAATAGAAGGCTTTCAATATGCTATTCCACTCTTAAATAAATATCCCCCTTTTTTTTTTTTTTTGGTGGTACGCGGGCCTCTCCCGTTGCGGAGCACAGGCTCCGGGCGCGCAGGCTTAGCAGCCATGGCTCACGGGCCCAGCCGCTCCGCGGCATGTGGGATCTTCCCGGACCGGGGCACGAACCCGTATCCCCTGCATCTGCAGGCGGACTCTCAACCACTGCACCACCAGGGAAGCCCTAAATATCCCATTTTTAATTCATTCTCGATACAACATTACTTGCTAAAGGACAACACTCCATACAAAATAGAGCTATCTTAGACTTATCATCACTTAATAGAAGCAGGATAAGCCCAAAAGAAAATTGCAAGATTAAAACAAAATCAATGAATGGATTTCACATTTTATGAAATCAAAATGAACATACTACCTGTGACATGCTTTTAGTTTTTGTTTTGAAAATTATAGCTAATTTTAAATATTACACACCATATCTTCTCTTTGCTTTGAAAACCTTACAACTACCATTGGCCAAAAGCAACAAAAATATGAGTAGCACCTGAAAAAGAGAAATGTAATGAATTAAATCTCTACCTAGGTGGGAAGGTAAAATGGTTCAGCCACTTCGGAAAATAGTTTGTCAGTTTCTTATAAAAAAACGTACATTTACCATATGACACAGTGATTAGGTTCCTAGGTGTTTAACTAAATGAAATGAAACTTATGCTCACACAAAAACATGCGTGTATTTATGCAGGATTTATTCTTAATCATCAAAATCTGGGGAAAAATTCCAATCAACTAGTGCATAAATAAATTGTGGTGCATCACATCAAATAATGGAATCTCAAAGCTTATTTAGCAATTAAAAGGAATGAACCACAGATATGTAACAACATGGATGAATGTCAAATTCATTACGATAAGTGAATAGCCATCGCAAAAGGCTACACGCTGTATGATTCCATTAATATGACATTCTGGAAAAGGGAAAACAATAGGGATGGAAAAGAGATGGGGGGGTTACTGGAACTGTTTCATATCTTAATTTTGTTGGTTTGCACTTGTCAAAACTTACAGAAATGTATGCTAAATAGGGCAAATTTTACTGTATGTAAATTATACCTCAATTTTCTTTTAATTAAAAAAAAAAGCCTCATTTACTTATAATGAAACTATTCGCATTTTTGAGTCCTATCTTGTTTCAAAAAAGGAGGGGATATGGCTACAAATAGATTTAATGCAAAAGGTAACAAATTTTATAATCATTTTAAAAATAAGTGCTATCACTTGAAATAACAATGTAATAAATTGTGATGATCGAAGTTCCTTCCCCCAAAAAAGTGAGTAAGGAAATCATAGCAGAGCAAACACATGGGCAGCACAATTCAGATTAAACTAGCAGTGAGGTTAGTACAAAAATGCACACTATAATGTCTTTCCACTTCCTAGAGAATGGTCACAAATTTAGTTCAGGGCATCCTAGCAATTGATACAAACAGGGAGGTCCAATGGGTTACATGAGTCCTGTTGCTGTTCAGTAAAGAAAAAAAACAATCCAATTTCTTAGGAACAGAAAGAGAAACACGTATTATAAGCCAAAAATAAAAAATGGAAAAGGAAAACAAGAACACTGAGATAGAAGCAAAATACAAAGAAAAAAATGGCAGGGTAATAAATAAAGCCAATGATTGGGTATAAGGGAAAAATACTACAACTGGCAAATAAGAGATTACACCAATTAATTAAAAAGAGGAAAAATGCAAACCATAGACATACCAGGCTCTCTCCCATCTCAGGGTCTTTGCTCTTATTGTTCCCCCTGTTTAGAATACTCCTCCCCCAGCCCTTTCCTTGACTGACTTAGCTTAAAAATCACCTCCTCAGAGAGGCCTTCCCTGATAATGCAATCTAAAGTAGACCACCCTACCCACATGACCAGGTCTGTTTACTAGACTACAAGCTCTATAAATGAGGACAGAGCCTTTTATCTATTTTTTTTTAACTGCTTCATCCTTAGTGCCTGAATGCATGCTTGGCACACAGTTAAGTGCTCAAAAAATATAATATTCAACCACATGTTTTAATCAGAATAAGAGGAAAACTTAAATCCTCTTGGGTATTTTCAAATAAATTTGGTAATCATTCATTAAAAAAGAATAAATTTCAGGCTTCCCTGGTGGCACAGTGGTTGAGAGTCCGCCTGCCGATGCAGGGGACACGGGTTCGTGCCCCGGTCCGGGAAGATCCCACATGCCGTGGAGCGGGTGGGCCCGTGAGCCATGGCCGCTGGGCCTGCGTGTCCGGAGCCTGTGCTCCGCAACAGGGGAGGCCACAACAGTGAGAGGCCCGCGTACC
>RJWK010012324.1:0-40624 GCA_004363435.1 Platanista minor
GAAGAGCGGATGGCGGGTCATTAGATGCTTGTCCTGCCGCCCAGCTGGGTCCACGCGGACAGGATTTCTCTCCAGTAGTAACTCTTTTCTGGGAAAAATCCCCAATTTCAATTCTTCTAGGTAGTTAAGGGATGGGCAGTACTTTCTCTTGAACCTGCAGGGTCTTGATTGCCTTTAGGTCAAAATAATCCTCATGCCAGAGGGACATGTCTTGGGGAGGCCTGTTCAGAACCCTTACAACCTTCCTCACCCAACTGAAGTCTGTGAGCCGACATTACTCGCTTGAAAACTGAAGAGGTTATTTTTTCTCTAAGGTTCTTCTGCAGATTAGTAACTCTGTTAACAAAGGCAGGCACCAGACAGCCCTTGATTTACGTGCAAGACGAAGGCGGTACGTTCCACACAGAATAATAAATACCTGGTACCCAGGAGGCATCCACTGTGTCCAGGGCCTGTGCTGCTTCCAGAGTCGCAGAAGCTCAGGCGCTGTCCAGCTCTGTCTGTTCTCTTGAGCGTGGCCTCGTAGGGCACAGGAAGTGCTGCGTCCACACAGATTCATCTTGGGATGGGGTTTGAACTGGATCCTGTTGAGGTGCTGGGTGCCAGTAAGCTGGAAATGCCAGTAAACCTGGCATGGTCCCTGTTTTTGCTATGGTGTGGAAGCAGCAGGAAGTGATGCTCGGGTGGGGTGTGCAAGGCGGCCGTCTAGGGTCAATGACAAGGATCCAGAAATTCTGGGACATCTGAGGAAGTCAGTAGGGATTCCTACATTGTGCTTTTTTTTTTTTTTGCAGTACGCGGGCCTCTCACTGCTGTGGCCTCTCCCGATGCGGAGCACAGGCTCCGGACGCGCAGGCTCAGTGGCCATGGCTCATGGGCCCAGCTGCTCCGCGGCGTGTGGGATCTTCCCGGACCGGGGCGCGAACCCGTGTCCCCTGCATCGGCAGGCGGACTCTCAACCGCTGCGCCACCAGGGAAGCCCCATTGTGCTTTTTAAGAATCCCTTTGAATTCTAGATAGAGAAAAATCTCGGTCACACATGGAAGATGAAAGTAATGACTCCAAACCTTCAAGAGCCCCGAAGCCTCCTTTATAGATGCACTTTGTGTGAACGGGATAAAAAGAGAGCCCTGAGTTCCCCGTGCGCTGGCTCGTCCGGGAATTACCACTCAGCCCCGTTTGGGGCTGTGGTCCCTTCATGTGTACAGGTCCCTCTCTGTTGAGGAGGTTGACCGGGGTCACCCACTGAAATTGGACCCTGCTTAGATGAGAACAGCACAGGCTAGGTCCTTTCAGTTCTGAGGTGGAAGAAACTTCTTTCAAATCTGAAGACCATGCCCTCCTCCACCTGCTTCCCCCTCTCTGGTCCTCACGGTCTGGGTGGCTAGGAGCATCCCCTCCTGAGGTCTTTGATCTGAACTCCTGGTTTCTCGGAGTCTGTGGCAGCTTGCCTTGGTGCAGCTGAGGCTGCTCCTGGGGCCCTGATGAGAGAGCAGAGGGAAAGCAGAATACGCAGACCCATTTAAAATACTTTCTAAACGTTTTCCATATTACAATACCAAGACCAAAATGTACACTTTTAAAATTTGAATTTTACGAAATCAGTAACTTTGTCTCACAACTACAAAATGTGAAGGTCCTCTGTTTCACTTTACGGCTACTGAGAAATGTAACTGAATATTAATGTTTATGCGGGAAATGGCCCATTCACTCAAACTTCTGAATTAAAGAATGCCAGAATATAAGGCAAAATGAGAATTGTATTATGGGGAGTCAGATTTGAATCACCAGGCACTTTTCCAGGTTTCAAAGTGGCCAAGTTAATTCAGTACCTGGTGGAGAGCCTGGGGTGTGGAGGGGTTTTTCATCTGTAAGATTATAAAAGTCATTTGCATGTAGTTTGGTTTCCAGGGGACGAATTAGGCACCTGCTTTCGCTCCTGGCATAACTGTACCCTAGGCTGCAGGCACCGCGTGTCCGTTCGACTTCGTCGGGGTCCGGCCTTGGCTGCAGGGCGCCCACGCGGAGCCCTTCCCCCTGGCTCGGTGGTCTCCCCGCCGGGCCCACCGCGCTCGCTCCGTGTCTGTTTCAGTCCTCCTGGACTCTGACCTCATCATCGCTTCCAGCGCACACCCCCCCGCCCCCATCAACTCTTCCTGCCTTTCCCACCCACCCCTGGGCTCGGATGACTGGGACCCCTTCCTGGTTTTACAATCTAGTGCTTCCCTTCGACCTCAGCTGCAGTTTTGTTTTTTGTTTTGTTTTTTGCAGTACGCGGGCCTCTCACTGCTGTGGCCTCTCCCGTTGCGGAGCACAGGCTCCGGACGCGCAGGCTCAGCGGCCACGGGCCCAGCCGCTCCGTGGCATGTGGGATCTTCCCGGACCGGGACACGATCCCGTCTCCCCCGCATCGGCAGACGGACCCCCAGCCGCTGTGCCACCAGGGAGGCCCCTGGAACCATCTTTTTTGTTGGTAATCCACCACACTGGGTGAGTTATATGTGGAACTAGCCAGGTGTGCATAATTAATAACCAGCACCGTGGGACGTTAGGAATTCCTCGAAACTACTCTCTTTCCATTTAAAACAATAAGACTGTTCGCTCACAATTATATTGATGCATCCTGCTTCTCTGCAAGATAGGCACGGGCTAATTGGCCTTGTTGTGACAGTTACTCAACAGAGAGATCCCTCTTCTTAAATGACATTTAGCCCCGAGGAGGGGCTGCGGGGAGGGGCGGTGGCTCCCTCTGTTCTCGCACGCGACCCCCCAGGGACAATCTCCTTTGGCTTGTGTCCTCCGGCTTTTCGGGGAGGTTGGTTTTCCTAAATAACGTAGGGAACGTATATTTCTTCCCAATTATATTTCATCTCCAGCCAATTTCTGACAAGACTACTGTTCACCTTTATTCTTCCTCAGTGTAGTGACCTAATGATGGGAAGACAATGCCACATTTGATAGTAGTAACTGTGATTCAGATCGCGTTTATTCAAGGGGCTTGGCCTGAGCAACAAGGTAGATGGTCACTTACCGGGATGGATAAAAGCAAAAGGAGATAAAAGATAAAAGGAAGGATGAGCAGGTTTGGGAGGGGGAAAGAGAGAATTAAGAGCTCCATACATGTGGACAACACCAGCATATGGACGCTGAATCTCTTCCCTGACCATTTTTCATGTCTCATTGACCTTGACAGAGAAATTGCATTTAATGGTCCCTGTTCTGTTACTCTTAATACAGTGAGGGAATAAAAAAAAGACGACTGAGCTTACTTTTCTCTCCACCAAACACTGAAGCAACGATCTTTTCTGTCACCATCTCGATTGTGATCTTGTTTGTTTTTTATTTCGAAAGATATTAGAAGTATCCAAAATGATACAGTGTCTGAGAGTCGGGCAGCCTCTGTGGGTGGGAGGATAACTGTGCTGCTGAACATGAGTTACTTTCTTGCCTTGAAGGCTTAAGATAAAAGCATCAGAGCAGCTCTGTTCAGCCCAAGAATTCCCTTTTGCTTACATTCTGAAGAACGGCAGGTCACTGAGAGAGGTCTGTCCTTCGAATTCTCTAAGCTGACAGGTGGATGTCTCTAGCCATGCTCAGAAGTCCTGTGAAATGACTATCAGCAGAGGTACAATTCTGGAAAAAGCCTCTTACTTATTTGAAGGAAACTCTGTGTGGTTCGCAGAGTAAAGTGGGTAACCTATCTGTTAATAACTGTTTATCAGAGCCAAAGCTGGGTTAGGTTGGTCCTATGTACTTAAGTCAGCAAACTGCGGAGGATTTGGCCACTTCTGCCCCATGGTCTGTGTAGGCGGGGGTGGGTTGAGAATTTCACTAGTCATGGTTTCATGGCCAATGAAAAATTAATGCATTTAAAAACCCAGTATGATATCACTAACACATAGTTTTACTTGAAAGAGTTCAACCTTGTCTGAATTATCTTTAAAATCTGACTACAGTATTACAGTGCTGACATACATTTTATGTAGCACTGGACTTGTGCGACAATAGAGTAGGTAAAGTTTCATGTTGACGTGCATCATCTGTAATTCTGACAATTTATGGGGCAAAGCATCATTCTATCAATTGCCAAGTAATCATTAAGTCCCACCTTCTCCCAGTCTCTAGTTGCAAGATGAAGGGGTGGGGTGTGGAAGAAAAAACAAAGAGAAGTGTGTACAGAATATCATTATTGATCTTGATGGTCACCAAATGTACCCTTTTTGTCCAGATGTTTTCTATTTTTTCAAAGAATCTCTTTACAGTATTTCTAACTCCGTGCTCACCGGAATGCCTTTCCTGGATTATGGTGAAGTATATGTATCGATGGTTAGTTAGCCCCCAGGCCCTTGTGGAACCCCTTGAGAATGTTTCCATCTTTGACAGCTTTTCTTTTGTCTGAAAGGGGTCAGAATTCTTTTGGCAACAGCAAAGGCACGCCCACTACCTGGTAACTCTTTTGTGTATGTGGTCACTTTTTAGCCAAAAGGATGCAAAATCTTTCTGGGATTTTACCTTAATGATGGATGATGCCATAGTCTCAAGGTACATTAATTGAAACTCTCGTAGGTCATTGAATTTTTATCAGGTTCCGATAATATTTAAAATATTTTCACATCATTTGCTTCATCTATTGCTATGCCAAGAACATTTACGATTAGCCTCTGATTTTTAGCAGTTTTTTTTAGGTGACGTATTTGTGGTTCATTCTTTTCCATAGTGTATCTTAAATAGATATGACCTATCTAGCCAAGATTTTAAAGACTCCTACATTTGATGGTTTGTTTGCATTGCTTATTTCCACCTGCTATTTCACATGGCTGAAAATCAAATGTGGAAAAATGCTTAGAAAGTGTGAAAGAAATGTTAAGGGACCTACAGGAATCATATAATGCATTGTGTGAAATATTTAAAGGGTGAAAAAAAAGATAACCATAAGTATGCTAAAAATGAAACTCTGACCTGAATGCAATTTTTAAAAATGTGTTTTTTGTTAACATTAATCTTTTAATTCCTTTGACTGTGTCTGCAGCACAAAAATATTTCCTTAAATTAAAAATGATAAAATCTATTATACATTGTGGGCATTACCACTCAGCACGGAACCCAGTTCGAGCAGCTGAACCAGTGGAAGTGGTGTGACTGTTCAACTTTGCTGATGCCAAATCTGGATAAAGATTATTCCATTGGCTTAAAATTTGTGGACTAATATCTAGGTTTATTATAATGCCATATTTAATTGTTTTCTGTCGACTTGAGTGACACACACAAGGAATTGCATCCATGTGAAGAATTTTGAAACACTTACAGACCCGTGAACTGGCCACCGATTCCAAGTGTGGAACATTTCCATCAGCCCCCACAGTTTCCTGGTGCCCTCAGTGGTCCATCTCCATGTGGTCCACGCCTGGCCCCAGGTAACCACTGATGAGCTTTCGGTCACTAGATTGTGTTTTTATAAATGAACTGTACATCATGTATTCTTTATGTTTTGCTTTAGATGTTAAGTCTTTCAATTGCTAATTAAATGTGTACTTTTTCAAAAAACAGTTATTTAGTTATGGATCTGCAAAAAGAACTCTCTTCATTAGATGGGAGAATGCGTTCGCTCTGCATGGGGGTCCCTCTCCCGACAATGTGTTCATTTCCTGTCACAAAATACCACAAACTGGGTGGCTTAAAACCACAGAAAATCATCCTCTCACAGTTCTGGAGGCCAGAGTCTAAAATCAAGGTGTCGACAGGGCCACGCTCCCTCTGAGACGCTGGAGAGGATCCTTCATTGCTTCGTCCAGCTTCTGACGGTGACCGCCAATACTTGGAGTCCCTTGTTTGCGTCACTTCAGTCTCTGTCTCATGGAGTCCTCTCCTGTGTGTCTCTGTCTTTACTTGGCAACTCCTCTTCTTACAAGGACACCAGGCATTGGATTTAAGGTCCACTCTAATCCAGCATGGCCTCACTGTAAGTGATCACATCTGCAAAGACCCTGTTTCCAAATAAGGTCACATGCATAAGTACTGGACGTTAGGACTTGACCTTATATTTTTTGGGGGGACGCAGTTCAACCCATAAGAACCAGTTATGTCATTGGTCCTAGGATTAGACATATCTTTGGGAATGCGCATTTTAAATGATACCATGTAGAAAGCCTGAAGATTGACAGCAGAGGTTTCAAGGACAAAAGGCAAGAAAGGCTATAGATTGAGTTCTTGCTGATATGTAAAGATTCCAGTAACAGTAAGACTGAGGCCAAGAGTTCAGCTCTCTGGACAAGCCACCTCTTCCTCCTGGCCCACTGTCTCACAGTGGGCACTGCTGATCCAGAGCAAATCCCCCATGACCCAGAGGCTGGCCCAGGCAGGGAATTAGAACAGACCCATCTGAGAGGAAGACAATGTGGGAGCCACACGTGCAATCTCACATTTTCTTAGCCACCACATTAAAAGACGTGAAGTGAAACAGGTGCAATTAATTTTAATAATATGTATGGTGTTTAATCTCATAGACCAAAATAGTCTCACTTTCATGTCCAGTCAATATAAAATATGAGCGAGAAATTTGACTTCAAGTCCAGTGTGTATTTTACGTTTACAGCACATCTCAGTTTGGAGGAGCCATGTTTCAAGTGCCCAATAGTGACGTGTGGCAGTGGCTGCCATACCGGCAGTGGGGTGTTACAACGGCCATCAGGGTCTTGCTCTTTTGAGGTGAGCGACTCGTGCCATCTTTGGATGTCAGTGGCAGGATGCCTCAGTGTTGTGAAGGTTGAGTGACTGAGCCAGCCTCTAACAGAGTGAGGTATGGTGTAACCATCTCCACCCTGGCAGTGCACCTGTCAGAAGGGAGGCACCATGATGGTGAGAGGAGGACAGTGAGGGTTTTGCAGATAAGGAAATAGTCTGGGAGCATGTATATTGCTCACCAAAGTCATGCCTTTCAGAGATGGGGGAGTCTGGCCAAGGCTCATGCTTTCTTGGTCCTCGCCTACATCCTGCTGCCCTCTTCACCTGGGAAGTGAGGGGGAGGCCTGGAGGACCCCTGACGTTCCTTGCAGCACCAGCACTGCACAGTGATAAGTGTTTACACCATCTTTGGCCCAAAGGCCGCGCGAGCGAACATGCTGTTTGGCAGTAAGTCTTCCACGCTCACAACAGCTGGGAGTTTGGGAATCTCTGCATTTCCATAGCTTCAGTGTTTGGCTGGAGGAATGATTAATGATAAAAGCAGAAAACAAATGGTCTGAAGTCCAGATACCTCAGCCAAGTCTCGGATGGCTAGGTCCCAGTTGTTATAAATAGTAAAATAATGACATCACTCTTCTCTGTGATCCAATATGGTGTGAAAGGAAAATAAATTGCTTATCATTTGTGAGTCCCAGCTATACTTTATGTTGTTTTACTTCTTCTCCATGTGTTTTTCTCAGTTGCGTCAACACGATGAGCTGTATTCCTGTCAGTTTTACCCCAGCATTCAGCTTAGGAGATGTTCTTCGCCTCACTTACCAATACATTTAATTCGCTTTTCCAATTGCTGCAAAAGCTCAGAACACAGTCGGGACTTAATCACCCTGATCCCCCCATGCTGGTGACAGAAGAGTGTGGGTGCCTTGGGGTTTAGGTACTGCGCCCCTGAGCCCTAAAAATGGAAACTTTGAAAAGTAAGCCTGGTGATGACACTGCTTAGGTAGAGAAATGCAGACTGATGCACTACATTTCGCCATTTACTTGAGTCTGGTTGAAATAGTTGATCAGACACAGGAGCTGTTTGTTTTAAAAAGGCCCTCACGTCCTATGGATTACTGAGTGCAAGGCTCAGTCATTCACCTATTCATTCACACGACTGCATTCAATAAATGCCACCAAGTGCCAGGCGTGGGGCAGGTTTGGGGGAATCAGACCTGAATCAGAAAGTGTTTTTGACTGTCATACAGAGTGAAGTAAGTCAGAAAGAGAAAAACAATTATCATATATTAACGCATACATGTGGAATCTAGAAAAATGGTACAGATGAACTGGCTCGCAAGGCAGAAATAGAGACACAGATGTAGAGAACAAACGTATGGACACCAAGGGGGGAAAGTGGCAGGGGGGAGGTGGTGGGATGAATTGGGAGATTGGGATTGACATGTATACACTAGTATGTATAAAATGGATAACTAATAAGAACCTGCTGTATAAAAAAGAAATAAAATTCCAAAAAAAGTGTTTTTGTCTTTAAAGACTAATTTTTCTGTCGGTTGGAATTCACATCAACAAATACAGCTGCCCTTTGAACAGTGAGGGGTTGGGGTGCTGATCCTCTGCTCAGTCAAAATATGCGTGTAACTTATAGCCACTGGCCGGTCTAAGCACCTGAGGTTCTGCACCCGTGGATTCAACCAACTGCGTTTCCTGTGGTGGAGACTTGTATGTATTTACTGTTGAAAAGAAGTCGCGTGTAGATGGACCCGTGCCATTAAACCCATTTTGTTCAAGGGTTCAACTGTGCATATTTTTGGACCTGACAGCTAAGGTGGGTGGGAAATGTGTGCGGCACAGCTGCAGTGTTCCCTGCACGTTGACTCTTGTCATCCGCGCGTCAGCCGAGCCTCCAGTGCTCTCACCTCTTCTCTCCCTAAGATGCTGGAGGAGGAGCTGCGTGTCCACCCGAGACCCGGGCGGTGGCCCCCTCCTCCTGGGAGCCTTTGCCACCGCTGTGCGTGTCAGGGATGGAAAACACCCGGTCTCGGGCCACTTTTCAAGGCAACAAGAGGACACATTAAGGGTTCAAAGAGGAGGTGACTTTCTGGGCCATAAGAACACCTTTCTGATATTTTTTATGAACCCCCAGTGTCCACATCTTAACACTGGGGCAGTTAAAGTGCCGGCCTCCCAGGCTTCGCGAGGATCGCGTGAGCGAGTTGGACAAGCACAGGCCCACGACCTGCGGCGGGCGGAGGTCCATTTCCAGGATTCCCGTCACCCGTGGCGCCCACCAGAGCCTTGGTCCTTTGTTCGAGAACAAATACGCTTTGCGGGCATAGGGAGAACCCTGAGAAGTTCCCAAGCTGGAGGCAACTTTCCCAACCTTTTGTTAGTGGGACTGCTGGTCTGATGGAAGACGCAGAGAATCAGAGAGGAGTTTTTTTGGTAGAGGTACATAAAGATTGGTGATTCCTTAGTTGGTGAACTATTTTGAAATGAAACGCTGATCATTGTTCATGACACTCACTTCACCTGCCCTCTGGGCTCGATGGTCGGTCTTAAGACGCCTCAGACTAGGGTGCTTTAGTGCCAGACTGTTTGCGTCTAGGACTTGCCTGCAGGATTTTGGATATTCTATTAAAGGGAAATCTGATGCTTCCGTTCCTCCTGCTAATTCTGCTCATTGATAGACTAGAGAAACTGGCTTCTGTAGGGACGCGTTATCCTGAGACCTCTGATCAACTCTGGGCTCATGGTTTCAATTTTGTATTGGTTTTAAGGACTTACATGAAAGCACATACATAAGAAATCCATAAATAATATGGAAATTACTAACATAAACTGTTGAAAATCTTCTGAGTTCAGCCTCCTTTGCCACGTCACACAACTCCCTGGTGTCAAACTGGGCAGCTGTTTGCAGAAGTGGGCCTCATTGCAAGTAATGTGCCCCTTTCCCCCTTGGCTTCCTCCAGAGAAACACGTATTTGGATGGTTTGGGTAACTGTGAGAAATCTATTCAACGATTGGACCCCTATATGTTGGGCGATCATGTTCTTCACCCACCTTGTGCCTGACCTTTAGCTCACAGATACTTAAGTCCGTGATTTGATTTGCATTTGCTTGATGATGAATCTTTCACTGAACTGGAAAACAGCAATGATAGGTAATAGAGGATCATTTCCATGTTCTGGATACAGATCCTAGACCACGGCCATAATTAGTCTTACTGTTTTTAGAGTGATTGTGCTGAGTCGATGATGACTATAAATTCATCTAAGGGCTGCCAGAAACTACAGCTAATGGTGTTGAAAGTGATTAGTAAACTGGAGGAGAAGGTGCAGCAGGATTAGTCTAATAACTGTGCAGCCAAATTAAGAAACGTCTTTTCTTAACCAGCTCCGTCTGTCATTTTCACCAAATGAGGCGAGAATAAGGAAGCCAGACGCCGAGGTTCTTCGAATTAACAGGTTCAAGAAGGAGCAATGCAGGTCCCACCTAGTGCGAGAAGCTGGGATGGGATTTGTTTCTCAGAGATTTAGGATTAATCGCTGAGTCCTCGCTGGCCCCGGAATACGCCCTGTGCTTTGGTCCCTCTCCGCCTTTGCTCCTGCCGTTCTCTCTGTTGGGAAGATCCTTGCCCCCTTTCTTTGATCGAAACCCACGTACCTTGTGGAGACTCTTGTTTGCACTCCGCCGGTTTTCACAGAACCTGTCTGACCAGGAGTGTGAACATCTCCCCCTGCTCCCGAAGTCTTTCTCTCTTATTTCCACCCTGCCCGGTGGAGACAGGCTTAGAGCTGGTGTGAAGATGGGCATCCTTGGCAGGAGGTAGGAGTCACTTGCTCCTTGAGTGACCCCTCACGGTGCTCACACAAAGGAAGAGCCCTCAAGGTGTGTCCGCTCCCATCACGGCCCCCTTTCCATGGTCCTCCTTATCTGCCAGAGTCACTAGGACAGAAGGGGTCACCCATCCACCAGAACCCTATGACCTGACGAGTGGTAGCTGATTCTGTTTCTGAAGTCCTTCTGATTTCTTCTGTTTCTAGACTAAATGAAGGGTGTTTATGGAATAAAGAAATGGCAAGAAATCAAGGGAGATTCCTTCTTTTACCGTCACACCACCCAGATAGTCTTAGAATGATTGTTGCCATTTGGTGGGATGTAAACGCCACAACCTTGTAACAGGTTCACGTGGGGTAAATTTCACCAGGTGAATTTTATACTTAGAGACCGACTTGCCGCTGTTGTTTCTTTCTTTCTTTCTTTCTTTCTTTCTTTTTTTTTTTGCGGTATGCGGGCCTCACACTGTTGTGGCCTCTCCCATTGCGGAGCACAGGCTCCAGACTCGCAGGCTCAGCGGCCGTGGCTCACGAGCCCAGCCGCTCCACAGCATGTGGGATCCTCCCGGACCGGGGCACGAACCCGTTTCCCCTGCATCGGCAGGCGGACTCTCAACCACTGTGCCACCAGGGAAGCCCTTGTTGTTTCTTTTTAGCAAAGATTACAATCATATATATCTCACCTCAGAACTTTGCCCATGGGATCTTATTATTTTTGAAGCATGTTGAGTATAAATATTTTTAACGCAATTGTAGATAATATCCTGGAAGGAGAAAGTATTTCTTCATTAAATGGCCCTAAAATGACTAATGATCACATAGAGGGAAATCTATCACCTAATAAAAGCTCTAAGGTTATTTTGGAAGATATGTAAAAAATTATAAGATGTAGAAACATAAGAGGTATAATAAGATGACATTAATAAAACAGTTTTAAAAATCTTGGATTTTTATCTTGTTTTGAAGCCTCATAGCCTGTTTTCCTGGGATGCAGAGCACACAACAGGAAATAAATAAGGTACAAATAGATATCATATCTGGAAGAATGAAGAATTAGAGATGGTAATCTACAGTTTTCTAATAATTTCCATAGACATTTGGAATTGAAATTACATACGCAGGAAGTAACTCATAGTAAATATTTCTTCTTTTCCTGTTTAAAGTAAGAAAGTGGGTTTGGGGGTCTGTTTTTGAGCCCAGGGAAAATTTATCATTGACTAAAAATGGGAATACAGAAAGCCGGGTATCATCAGAAGCAGGCTATTAAGTAAAATCATGGATAAGTTGATGCAAAATGAGACAGAATCAGAGGAAAGGGCATTGTTGGGCAGGAAGTAGCCAATCTCTATTACTAGTTGGACCACCTAGGGAGCAACGTTAAAAACTGGGGAGGGGAAATAGAAACCAACAGGGACCTACTGTATAGCCCAGGGAAATATACTCAATATTTTGCAATAAGCTATAAGGAAAAGAATCTGAAAAAAAATGTATAACTGAATCACTTTGCTGTATCCCTGAAACTAACACAATATTGTAAACCAGCTATACTCCAATAAAAAATAAATTAATTTAAAACACTGGGGAGGAGAAAACCTGCCTCAGAGAGCAGTGTTGTGACGGTGCAGAGATGCCCTGGGAGCCTGGCTAGATCACCACACCGCAAACCCCTGGGCTGGGTGGATGGTGACCGCGCCCTGGGGATCCCAGGTGCCACCCGCTGCTGGATGAAGAAGTTCTGGGTGACTCGGCTCCAGGGGCCGAGCTGGCTGGAGAAGATGGTGCTCCCCTCATTCTGCAGCTCCAGGAGATGCTCAGACAGTGAACAGGGCCCTCAGGTTCACACAGCCCTGGGAAAGCCACCTCTAGCTCTGCCTTGTGCACGTCCTCTGGGAGACATCACGCTGGCCTGCTGTCCTCGGGCCCAGTGGGGTGAAAGTGGTGGGTGAGGCTCTGTACTGGCAGTTACGGTTCCCAGAAGAGGCTGCTTTTGTGGCTGAGAGGAGAGGGGGGCAGGGCAAGCTGTGGGCATTCAGTGACTTGCTGTCGTCGTCTGACACATCCTCATGGAAGGTCAGGGAGAGTCGCAAGTCAGTCTTCTGGAGCCTGTCGTGTCCTGTTCGACCCACACGGGAAGGACTTGGCAGGCCTGCGGTCCAGGCTCTGTGCATCTTCCTGAAGAGCTGGCTGTTGGCACCTGCCATAGCCCGGCTGTTTGCCTGTGGTGACACACTGCAGTGGTGACAGCCACTTAGATCCCGTTCATATAAGCCTCGATTTGGTGGAGTCAGAGCCACACTGGCACGGCGAGCCCCCCGCCCTCCCCTGGGCTGATAGCTGGTGTGGCAGCTAGTGTAGTGAGGGCTCCAGTCCCAGGTTTTACCTGGACCCACCTGAGAACCAGCTGCAGTCACGTTGGCCCTCTGTGCCCTTTCTGGTCCACGTGCTACCCTTCCTGGATGTGATTTCTGGAGTCGCCTCCTTCCCCGAGCTGAGACAGCACCAGTCACCTGCTTCCGAGTCCCAACCCCTGCCTTGCCTCTCTCATGGCCCTTACCTGTGGGATGTTCAGGAGTTAAAAGGCTGTATGTGCAGGAAACTCGTTCTGTAAGGGAGAGCGAGTTGAGGTAACTTGGGGGCCCAAACACCAGCATCAGTGCCTGAACTCTATTCCTGGGGGGACCTGGTATTCATCATCCTTTTAATTAAAGCCTCTACCCAGAAATCTGGAGAGTATTCTGTAGCTCTGGGGCCGTCAGTTGCAAACAAGCTATTACGCACAATGTATCAGGAGGGTGTTTTATTTATAAAAAGGGCAACTCCTCCAACTTTTCATGTGTAACTTAGAAGTAGGTTAAACTACCCAAGTCCCATAGTGTCCCCTAATTTCTCATCACCCACAGAGAGCATTCCCTTGGCTGAAGAATATTCTCATCCTGGGAGTGCATCTCTGTGTCCCTGCAGGCTTTGTTTGACCTCTGCTGGTGGTCAGGT
Organism: Platanista minor; assembly: GCA_004363435.1. Lineage (NCBI taxonomy): Eukaryota > Metazoa > Chordata > Mammalia > Artiodactyla > Platanistidae > Platanista > Platanista minor. The sequence goes on from RJWK010012324.1 coordinate 13,512, forward strand.
TCTACTGTGTCTTGATGCCCCTAGAACTGGCTTGTCCTCCAGGCTGGAACTTAGGGGAGGCTGTCCCCGTTCTATTGCAAGCAGGGCTGGAAGAACAGCAGGACGGTCGTGAGGCAGGTCACTTTGCATGGAGGGTCCCAGACGGCCCCACGCGAGTAGCCAGGTGAGGACCACCTCTGGGAGGGATGGGGGCCACATCTAGGGCATGAAGGCCTGGAAGGCCCTTTATTTCTTTTACTTCTTGTCACATACGTTTTAGGAAGTAGTTTGTTCGGCGACTGCTACATGGTCCTCTACGAAGCAACCACTAACAAACGTTGTGCCTGGGTTTTAGGGCGAAGGTCGTATTTAAATGCTCGCTGGGAGAGTGTGGCAGCACGTTGTCTGCTATTAGTGGGTATTTGCATGCGCACGCACATGCGCATGCACAGTATGGTACTCTCACCATCAGAACAGATCTTTCTTTGGACTGATTAGCAGTTTTAAACAAGGGCAGTGGTTCCAGAGTGGGCAGGCTTCAATAGGCGATATTTTATTGCTAAAAAACCAACTCTGGCCTAAGCCTGCCCTAAAAGTCAAGGAAACTACAGCGAACACCTTTTAGTGAATGACTTAAAAGGATCCCAAAAGACTAATGGTAGGACATAGCTTGCTCACACCCACCCTGTACCTTGCCCCACTTGGCATTTATAATAACGCTATGAGAATGTAATGCTAAGGAAGATCACAAATGGATTAAAGTAAAACACTAGTTTTTGTCGCACGTTCAGGGTCTGGAAGGGGGTGCATCTGAGCAGAGGTTCGTTACAGATGGTGTACAAGGCCCCTTGGATGGGGGCTTACACAGCTTTGTTGAATGAATATTTATTACATGTGAGGAGATGTGCATCGCTGAGCTATAGACCTGATTCTTTTGAGAAATGCGTAGAAATTATTATCCAGGAGCTGCCATAGAAAACCATGTGGGTTATATTATTACAATGAATAAGCGACGTGTAAACACAGTGAAGGGTCATGTCATCCTCTATGCCCTTAATAGACCTTGACCGCCTCTGGATTCTCAAGGTTGACGCTCCTGCTGAAAGAAGCTGACGGCAGTGAGGGGTTCAAAGCCAGTTTTACACCCTGTCTGACTCAGTTCGGCCAGCAGTGGGAGAGGTCTGCCGTGTACACGCTGTGTGCTGCTTACTCGCGACCTGGGAGTGGAGCAGAATGGCTAGCTTTTTACGTAAAGAGTTGGAAATACTAGAAGTTGTTATTTGAATTCTCCCCAATATTGTATTTCTTCAACATCGGACTATCCTTAGATACAGCTCGCAGCGACTGCTTCTGCGGTATAACTGGCAGAGGTCCCCTCCTCCTTTCTCTAACAAGAAAGCACCCAGAGATTTCTGTGTATTAATTCTGTATTTTGCAACTTTAGCGAATTCATGGATGACCTCCGGTAGTTTTCTGGTGGCATCTTTAGGATTTGCTATGTATAGTATCATGTCATCTGCAAACAGTAACAGTTTTACTTCTTTTCCCATTTAGATTCCTTTTATTTCTTTTTCTTCTCCGATTGTCATGGCTAGGGCTTCCAAAACTATATTGAATAAAAGGGGTGAGAGTGGACATCCTTGTCTTCTTATTCCTGATCTTAGAGGAAATGCTTTCAGTTTTTCACCATTGAGAATGATGTTGGCTGTGGGTTTGTCATGTATGGCCTTTATTATGTTGAGGTAGGGTCCCTCTCTGCCCCCCTTCTGCAGAATTTTTTTTTTTTTTAATCATAAAGTGGCGTTGAATTGTGTCAAAAGCTTTTTCTGCATCTATTGAGATGATCATATGGTTTTTATCCTTTGGTTTGTTAGTGTGGTGTATCACGCTGAGTGCATTGCGGATGTTGAAGAATCCTTGCAGCCCTGGGATAAACCACACTTGGTCATGGTGTGTGACCCTTGTACCGTGCTGCTGGATTCGGTTCGCTAGTATTTTGTAGAGGGTGGGTAAGACTTACAGCCTGAGGCGGGATGACTGCGGTGTGCTCGGCTGATCAGAGGGATAACGCCAGCTCCCTTTGTCATTTATATTTGCCATCTCCTTTCAAAGTGAAGTATCCGAAGGCCCTGTTGGTGTTGAGGTTAAGACTCCCCTCTCTGTCTGTCAGAACTTGTCTGCAGGCTGCCTGCACAGAGCTCCCAGCCACAAAGCCTGAAGTTCAGTTAATCTTAATAGAGCTTTAAGTTCTTTGATCAGAGCCATTACTGTTGGAATTTCGGATATAGTGTCATTATTTCAGGGAGGTTTTTAGCACAGGCGCTTCACACTGTTTGCATCAAGCAGAGAGAAAGCCATGTGGGACTTACGGGCTTTCTTAGAAAAAAGGAAGATAAATGAAATTCCTGAGGACCAGAAGGCCTGGGGACTCTGTCCTGCTGCAAGGCCAGCCTGGGAAGACAAAAGCCACTGCAACCAGCAGACGCGTCCCTCACTGGCCCTTGAGGAGACACAGACACTAATGAAATCAGTGAAGAGGAAAGATAAATAAAACAGCCCCCCACTACCGAGAGATGCCGTGAAGAAGCAGAGAATAGCTGAAAGGGATCTCACAGGTGCGTCTCACCCCAGAGCACGAGGGGTCACTCCTGAGAGGCGGCAGCCGCAGCGGAGCCCGCCAGACTCCCGGTGGCACGGTGACATGTCACCTCGGAGGCTCAGGCACAGGCCTGACTTGAGTGATAGCCCTGCTGCCGTGTGGTTAGGGAGAGAAGCAGCCTTTCACGTTTCTAGTAAGATCTGGGATCCAGTCCAAACAGAGCCAATATTATAGATTCAGGAAAAAGGATTTTGTTCAAGAAAGAGAATCTGGCCCAGCTCAGAGGCAGTGCCTGGGTTTTACTTAAAATGCCATGATTCTGCGGGGGTTTGCTTGCTGAGAGACCACGGCGCACTGTCGCCTGGTTCTCTGAGAGCGTGAACGTGGCTCCTCCTGAGGGGCCGCGAGGGTGTAGCTGCGTCGGAGTCCATGACTTAGCGGGAAAGGAAAGGAAAGCAGCACAATATTGACTTCGTGTTTACATGATACTATTTCTGTGTATGTCGGGTTAAATAAACTATATCATTAAAATGAACTGCATCTCCTACTCTTTACTTTCCGAAATGTAGCTCCTAGGACACTTAACGATTGTACCTGTGGCTCACGGGGCGTTTCTACTGCTGGCACCGCTCCAGGGATACTTGCTTATTTGGATCGAACTCAGAGGCTGTGGGGGAGGCCAGCCTGGAGGCTCTCCACCCTCCTTCCCTCTCTTTCTCTCTCTCCCTCCCACCTATACCCTCTCTCACTTTTTTCTCCTCCCCCCCCCTCCGTTTTCCTAGGATCACCCTGGTTCCTCACCCAGGCTAAGTGGACAGGATTTAATCAATGTGCTCGTTTAGAAATCTCAGCATTTCCCAGCAGGGGTGTTGCTGGGAGGGGGCCTTCTCAGCCCTGGGGTTTAGTTTAGCCTGGTCTGGTGGGAGAGTCACCAAGGCTGCTGAGGGGCTGGGAGGGGCGTGACCAGAGGGAGAACCTCACTGTCCACTTGCTCCCCTGATTCACAGACTGTGTGCTCTCAGTCCAGCCCTCCCGGGAGTGTCCTCCCGGGAGTCACCGAACCCTACATCAGACTTCCTTGCCGCATACCCGTTACAGAAGGTTTAAGAACTGCAAGGCAAAAATGAGAGTGTTAGCTGCGTGCCTGAGTTTTCCGGACCAGCTGTTAGCATTTTGCCTTAGAATTGAAGAGCAAACAAAACAAGACGTGAGCAGAAAGAACTGTGATCCATGGGGGAGGTGGGTGTTCCTCCACTGATGAGTTGACTTTCTTTATTTCGTGTATCAAACTTTCCGAAGTTTACCCAGTCTTTCAGTTGGAGTTTCGATATTCTAGAATCCCCAAACCTGCGTGAGAGTAGGGCTTTGGGTCCAGGACTTACTGGCCCAGAAGACGGTAAACTCCTTATAAGCAAAGAGGAGGCACTTTCCCAGAGATGTTTGCAGCTCTTAGAAACATTCCTGGTGTATACTGGGAGCTGAGTAAATGTTGGCTGAAAGGAAGCTGTAGTTAAGATCTGAGTAGTCATTACAGTAGTGCACACACGTAGGTCTCTTTTACTGTAAACTTCTCTAAAAGAGTCAGGGGTGACATGCTATGGTTGAGGGACACCGTTTAAATGGCCACACACAGTAGAAGCCGGCAGATTTGCATGTGATATTCGATGTGATGCCTTTGTGACTTTTCTTACCAGTTTTATGTGAACATATGCCCCCAGCAAAGGAACGACTGAAAAGAGGCTTCTACCTCATCATCATACTGCAAAGCACAGGCATGAAATCCCAGGGGCCGTCAGTAAGCAAGATGGATCGGGGAAATGAACCATGAGATGAAAAGTGGAAACCCGGAACCTCCTCTCACAGTAGGAATTTGCTATTTAATGTAAAAACCTAGATCACAAAGCAAGGGGCAAGCCCTAGTAAACAGATTCCACCTCTGAGCATGCCAGCTTTGGGAAAGCGACCCCTGGAAGGCGGCTTAATGTGGGCGAGTGAGTCACTGCTCTGCCCGGGGAGCCCTGGGCCCTCTCGGCCTGCTCCCCCGGCGGCCCCGCCCGGAACACCCGCTCGCCGCGCCGTGACCCCGCACGTTGGCGGCAGTGACCTGCCCACCTTGCCTTCCGGAGCCCCATTCCTCATAGTCCATCGGCCCAATGACATTTTCCAAAATATAAATGAGTTTCCATTATTTTCACTCAATACCACTGCTATTTACAAATGGAGGAAGTTCTTCCAAAGGTCATGACCTCCCCGGTAGACTGTGTGACCTTTGGCTTTCTGCTGTCATCCCAATGTTAAGACCCCGTGGGAGTTCAGTGCCCTTTAAAGCACAGTGACTTTCTAATCCCTAGAGAAAGCTTGGCTCCTTTTCTTTTCTTTTCTTTTCCCCTTTCCTTTCAGGCAGGATCACAGCATTATAAGGGATGCTGCGCTTTCAGGGTAGCATCCTCTTTTTCTCCACATGAACTGATTTTTTTTTTTTTTTTCACTCCTTAGATTGATGTTCCATCTGCCAAAGACATTTCTTAAAAGCATTAAGGTGCATCTGTGTAGTCTTAATTTTTGAAAATGTTTTGCCTTCTGGAACGCCCTTTCCTGCTCAATCGATAGGACGACCTTGGCTCAAAGGCTTGGAATATTTATTTCTTTGGGGTCTTTGTAGAGAGTCCACCACGTTACATGAGCACTTTGAAATTCAGTGTCATAGTTTACTCTCATGACATGAGGTCCGTCCTGAGTTTCAAGATTCATCAGGACAGTGGATGCCGGCTCATGATTTTTATGAGCATTTCTAAATTGTAGCTGAAAGAAAAATTTGATACTAAAACATATTTTAACTTACTTTTTACCAATTACATTGGGATTGTGGTAGAACCTGGATGATAATTGTAGGGCTGGTACTGAATTACTTTTTTCTTTGGTCTGAATTTCCTGATATATATTATGCTGGTAATTCCTTGTTTGTGAACGACGGGGAAATACTTTTTTCCCCACCATTTCTCAGAGAGTTGTTTTCCAGTCTGGTCAAGTGAATTAATGAGGGTCTGACCTCATGTGCACTCAAATGTGAAGATGCTGGAAAAAGACACTACAGCAAATCCGCATGCCAAGGCATGCCAGCAAATCTAGGGCTTGGTTTATTACTTCTAGAAAAGATAGATCGGGACTCTGAAAGTTAATCCGTGTACAAACAGAGCATGATGCTAAATTCCCCTTTCTCTGCTTTTCCTGACTCAGCGGTTCCCAAAATCGTGGGTCACAAATATATTTTAGGTTGATTTCATTTGTACCTCTGCTTCCATCAGATTAAAATGTGACACCTTCAGTGCCAACGTTTTATCCGCTTTGGGGGCCAAATCATGCACTGTCATCAAGGTCTCAGCTGAGAGCCAAAGGGCAGGAACTTCCTATAAAGCGTGGTGTAGATGAAGGGTGAAGTAATTTAGCACTGGAAATTATTTTGTAATCCAATCATTCTGGTTATTGGAAGGGTGGAAAAAAACGTGCCTGTGAAACGAGCCCCTTCTTAATATCTAAGCATTAAAACAACAGTTGAAAAGTCAGTTATAAAACCTGTTATATACTTTAATTTCCTGTTCGAAATGGTGTGAAAAATAAATCAGTCGGTGGTTGGTGTGGGTGCGGCCTGCAGGCGGGGAGCACGGTTATGAACTTGGTACACGGGTGTGAACACGGCACATGGCGCTTCACCCTTTCCCTCCCGTCTCTCAAACTTCCCTTCGTATTTCGTTTCTGGAATTAAAAATGTTCGTTGTTCTACATTAGCCCCTTATAGTCTTATAAGCATAATTACCAAGGCAGTTAGTGAAATTTTAGAGAAGTGGAAATATTCAACTGTAGCAAATGTATTCTGCAATTTGCTTGCCTAAGAGTGTATGTGTGTGTCTGTAGTTTTACATTTATATATTTCTCAATGGGTTTCCCTGCAGCTTTTATAACCAAATGGCACAATTCTGAGAAAAAAATAGGATTCTTTTCCTTTGTGTAATTTTCATCATCCTAGGCACTTAGGGGCCTACACCTTTAATAGAAATGGCCATGAGCTTGTGAATGCAGGTGACATTTGTGATGACAAACATCACTTCATATAACCAATCCTGGTCACACTTGCCATGTATATCAACCAGTAGTTTCTTCTTTATTTCTGTTTTTTTTTTGTTTTTTTTTTTGCAGTACGCGGGCCTCTCACTGTTGTGGCCTCTCCCGTTGCGGAGCACAGGCTCCGGACGCGCAGGCTCAGCGGCCATGGCTCACGGGCCCAGCCGCTCCGCGGCATGTGGGATCTTCCCGGACCTGGGTACGAACCCATGTCCCCTGCATCGGCAGGCGGACTCTCAACCACTGCGCCACCAGGGGAACCCTATTTCTGTTGTTTTTTGATGAAACTGAGATGGCCTCATTACTGAGGGCTTCCATAGTAATTAGGGTGGGGAAGGAGGAGCCTGGCCACATCCCAGATTCACAACAAGGGTGTTTGCAGTTATCTGCTGTTTCTTTACTCACACGCCTGGGGGGCAGGTGCGCCGCGCCAGGCAGTGCATCAGGCACGGACGTGGCCAGGCCTGGCCTGAGCTCCCGGGGCCACACGCTGGCTTGGCAAGACCAGGGGGGCTTCTCTTGGAGAAATAGACACAGAATGGAAAACTTGATCCATGCTCTTAATTTTTGCTTATGTAGCTGTGTTCTGACTACTGATCTGTGAATACCATTTTGTGCGTTCTTAAAGACCAGTTATGTGCCAGGCCTGTGCTGAGCGTTGGTACCAACTCTGTAAAGGTGCAATGAGGACACAGTATGGGCACAGGTTTAGCTCAGGGTCTCAGAGCTAAACACCCGCACACACCCTCCTTAAATCAACAGACAAGATGTGATTGCCAGGTTCCTACGTAAATCTTCCCCATCCTGTCCTGTCCGTCCTCCCTCCCTCCCTCCCTCTGTCTTTCTTGCTCCCTTCTTTCCTCCCTCTTCTCCCCTCCTCTTCCTCCTCTCGTCCTCCCTGCCTCCTTCCATCCTGCTCTCTTTCTCCCTCCCTCACACCTCCCCTCCCCTCTCTTTCCCTGCCCAGGAGCTGAGCCCTGGAGATTGTTGGCTAGCAGCTTCCTGGTAACTGTTTTTTCCGGAGCTGTTTCCCTGGCCTGGGGCATCTCTCCCCACACAGTGCTTGCAGGTTGGTACTTGGCCAAACCCTCTAGGGGCCTCTATGTAGGTTTCTGGAGCTCAGCCTCTGCCCAGCGCTGTCCTCCCAGGCTTCCTCTGCCTCCTTGCCTGTGGTCTGTGTTCTTATTTGCTTATTTGTCTGAGAGCCCTGGGGCCGGAGCAAGTGCTGGGGCTCCTGGAGGGGAAAACTCCTCTCTGTGTCTTTTCTATACTGAAGATTTTTTAGAGCAAATCAGATGACCACCAAAAACTATTTTTCACATACAGGGATTCTACACCTTCACACTAAGAAAACTTAGAAAGACTTGGAAAATTTGGAGAAGGAATAATAAGCAAATTGCTGAATGCTAGAATCAGAAGGTACACGGGTGACCCTCTGAGTCACAAGCAGGCTGGGGTCCAGAGAGGAATTTTCAAAACACAGCTTGCCAGCAATACCCCTCTCTGATGTCAGTGTCTCAGCGTGTCTAAAATGAGAGAATAATTAGGAAACATCACCAAATAAGTGACATTTAAGCATTGGTTATAAAATAATGCAAATTCTAGCTTCGAGTTGTTACTGTGATTCCTTCTGCAATTAAGAAAATTGCTAATAGCTTTTACTTAATGTAGAGATTATTGTAATTCTTTACAAACTTGACAAATTAAAAATGGTTTTTAATAGGAAAGATAATTATGAAATGGAAATACGCTACTTATTAGCTATAGGTTCTTGTTAAATGAAAATGTTAGTTATCACCAGTGGACGTAAGAAGAAATGCGTTCCACAGATAAGGATGAGAGCGAGCCACTTCATTTTGGGCAAAGCACCAACGAAACTCCCAAGGCCCTAGGAGAAATGCTAGACATGAACAAAAGTAGCATGTTTGATTTTGAAGGGAAGGCAGTGGAAGGGAAAACTGTCCCTGTGGGAAGAGCCCCAGAGAGTAAATTATGGTTGCTATAAAAGTTAGAACGGAGACATGTTTCTTAATCAATATATTTAAGTTTCCTTGCTTTATGGGAAAGTTTGGTGGTTTTGTTTTTAAAATGTCCTATGATATTGGGATGAAAGTGGCCAAAATCAGGTTAACTTATTTTATTTTATTTTTTTTGCGGTACGCGGGCCCCTCACCGCCGTGGCCTCTCCCGTCGCGGAGCACAGGCTCCGGACGCGCAGGCTCAGCGGCCACGGCTCACGGGCCCAGCCGCTCCGCGGCCCGTGGGATCTTCCCGGACCGGGGCTCGAACCCGCGTCCCCTGCATCGGCAGGCGGACTCTCAACCACGGCGCCGCCAGGGAAGCCCCAGGTTGACTTTTGATGGTTAAACCTTTAGACCAAAACAGAATGGAGCGGATCAGGGATGGGCCCAGGCATCGAAGAGCTACCCAAAGAAACTGCTGCCTCAGCCCCCATTCTGCTCCTAGGGCTGGTAGCAGGACACTGCTGACCCTCGGCTCCCGCTTTGTGGGCCGGTCCCTAGCATCCTCCTCCCGCATCTCCTCTGGTCTCCTGCCCAGCTTTGGGCCTGACTCTCACACTTCATCTGTCACCTTGAGCTTGGTCCTTAGGTGGATTCATCCTTCTTGCACTGGCTGAAGCCGCTGCCACGGTTCCAGAGCCCCGGTTCCTGAGAGGGTGACCCTGAGCCCCAGGCCAGAGTGTTTAGACTGTGGCCACATTGAAATAGGCTGATAAACAGGTGGCTGCTCACCATGGGAACAGAGAAATGGAGAGCCACAGGCACCCCGTCTGCCGCAAAGTTTCTCCACTCCGTCTTCCAGCTCTTTCACTGAACTTAAAAAATTCCTGCTTTCCTAGTATTCACTTTCAAGAGCTATTATTGTTCTCAAAATATTTGTTTTCCAAATCTTTCATTCACCACATATTCCTTTTAAGAAATTTCTTTAATGGTCTGTTTTATGGATGCGCTGTTTTTCATGTTCTCTGACACTGTTAATAAAACCGTAGGGGATGTTTCCATATTAAAATAGTAAAACATTTCTTTCATATTAAAATATTTCTCAAATGGCAGAGTGTCACTGCAGTGGTGATGGACAGCTTGGTGCTCCTCGGTGGCTTCACTGCAGGGTGGTCTTGATGGCCAGTTTGGAGGGAACCCCCACTGCAGTCTTGTGAGGTCCCTCTCAGCTGGTCAGAGTCTTCAGGCAGGTGTCTCGTCTCCAGTCTGCCGCCCCGGTGGGGGGAGCCAGCCGCGGGCGTTGTAGGTGCTATGCTGGGAGAAAGTGGAGACTGAACATCCAACAGGCCAGCTTTCCCTTCACCTGCTCCCTGTTTTCTGTTTGATATTTTCACCCTCAAGTCCGCCTTGGTGCTTTGGTGCTTCTGGCCCAAAGACATTCTCTTCCCCTCCGGAGAATAAAACTTCTGATGTCTGCTGGGGGGGGAGAGGTTGCAGGCATGTGGGGTTATCTAATCAGTACCGTCCAAGTAGATTGTCTGGGATCTTCAGATACACAGTAGATATCACCTGTTTCTTTGCCAACGATCGACTTTGCTGAGTGATTAAAATCCCCCTTCTGGCAGAACTCTGGCAAGATCTTACAGTCTTCTTTTTTTTCTTGTTCTTTTTATGCCCCAAACGTTTGTTCTGAAAAACCCTTAGAACCACCCTCTGCCTCCCCAAGAAAGTTGCTGCTATAATGAACACCTACATTCCTTTCACTGAGATGGATTGTTATTATCATATCATATGTGTGTCTGAGCCCCCTCTTTTTGTTGTTGAGCCACGTGTGAGATAGTTGCAGAGAGCATGGCATTTTAGTCCTAAATTCTTCCACGGATATTTCCCGAGGACAAGAACGTTCTCCTACATAATCTCAAAATTATCTCGCTTGGTGTATTAGTTTCTGTTGCTGTTATAACAAATAGCCTCATCCTTGGGGGCTTAACACAAATTTGTTATTTTTCGCTTCTGGATGTCAGAAGTCTGAAATGGGTCTCACTGGGCTCAAGTCAAGGTGCCATCTGGGCTGTGCTCCTTCTGAAGGCTCCTGCACCCCTTGGCTCGTGGCCCCTTCTGTCCTCAAACCCAGTAACGGCCTATGGAGCCCTTCCCACATCACTCCGCCCTGACGCTGGCTCTCCTGCTTCCTTCTTCACCTTTTAAGGACCCTGGTGATGACATCAGGTCCACCTGGATCATACAGGAAACCAGCCCTGTCTTAAGGTCAGTTGATTTAGCATCTGCAAGCTTAACTACCACCGTCCATGCAACCCGACATATCCACAGCTTCTGAGGATTAGATTTGAACGTCTTTGGAAGGGTTAGGGTAGAGAGCATTATTCCATCACACGCGGAAAATTTAGCATTATTATAAAACAACCATTCAATATGTTTTCCCAGTTAGTCCAATAATGTCTTTTAAGGCTGACTTTAAAAAATCCAACCAAGGATCAAGCACTGCACTTAGCTATTATGTCTCTTTAGTTTCTTTTAAGCTAGATAGCTTGTCTTTCATGATGGACATTTTGAAGAGTGTGGGTTGGCTGCTTTGCAGAGTTCCCAACTCATTTTGAAAATTTTATGTTTTTGCTTTGTAATGGATCCCATGATCTGGACTTAAGTCAGGAAGCTGCTGGCATTTCTTTACGTTTCAAAAAAAGAAATGCCTTGTCCTAGAGGAACAGAACCGGGCAGCACACATAGCTCCCTGCTCCCCCCAGCTAATAGAGGTGAGCTCAAGTGCAGACGGCAGCTGAGTAAGGAGGGCAACAGCAGATTGAGTCACAGCTTTGGTGCTTTTTCCATTGTGGCTGAAATGTCCCCTTTGCCCCCTGAAATATTACGTTGTCAAACGGTGCACAGACATTTTCCAGACCTGCTCCCCTGCTGCTATGCATTTTCACTGACAAACTAGTAATTTCTCCAAACTCACAAGAAAAGCCAAGGAACCCATAAATTGACTGTTTCCGCAATAATATCATATTTTCTTTATCTTTCTATTTCCCCATCTCATTTTGTTGACAGCTTTTCCTGTTTCAGAGACTACTGGAGAGGCTCATTCCCTCTGTCACATTTTCATTTTTGCATATGGTTAAAAATATCATCCATGAATTCTTCACCTGGTTCCTTTAACTGGATATATGTGTATATGTATATATATCTCCAAAATTTTTTGGTATGGGAAAATTATTTGTCCTCTTATGGTTGTTTTTAATTTGCATTTTTGGGGGGCAAAGAAAGTGGAATTTTTCCATATTTTCCTTTCAAGGCTATTTAGCTTAATAGACAATTAATGGTGAAGTAAATTATTTAGGGTGAAAACTAACTAGCAAGTGTAAATAATAGCTAATCTTCATTGCATCCCTATTATGAGCCAAGCACTGTGCTGGAATTTCACACATTATCTCCAATCCTTAGGCTCTAAGAGGCTCCTGGTGTTTGCCACAGATGACTCATTTAGCGAGTGATAGAGCTGGCTTTCTCATCAGTGTGCTTACTTGCAGGATTAATAACAACTAGCCTCTTCTCTATGTGTGGAGGACCTTTGATCAGGTGTCCGGAACAGTCATATTTGTTGTTGAGGGTGACTCTTCCCAGACCCGGGAACAGGAGTTCTCAATGGGGTCCAGGAATGCACCGGCTAGAGTCATAAATCACATTTTCTGTGCACGTAGGTTCATATGTGCATTTGCTAGGGAGAGGATCCATAGCTCCCCAAAATCAGTAAAAGGGACTGGGACCCTGGAAAGGTTAAAGATGACTTCATTTGAAGATACTGTGCTCTTAAACAGATTCAATCAAGTTCATTACATGCTGTATATCTGGGCAGGACAGTGGAGTCACACATTTTATGGGTGAAGCCAAGTATTTTTTGGGGGTAACCTTTTCATCAGAATATAACTCATCCCCATCATCTATCAACAAACATTTATTTATTAAAAAATTTTATTCAACAGATATTTATTTAAAACAGGTATTTATTTTAAGCGGTGGGGATATAGCAGGCTCTGTTTGAATGTGCCCATGGTCAAGTGGGGTAGGAAGACATCAACCAAATGATGACCTTAAGAGATGCCTGGTTGCATCTGTAATTAATACAATGGAGTGAGACAAAGATGGTATAATGTATATACAGTCAAGAAGGAAGTTCATGGAGGAAGTGACCTCAAGTTGAGATCTGACGGATGAGGGTGAAGTTGAGTTGCCAAAGTGGAAGGCGTGAGCAGAGAGAATTCTGACAGAAGGAAGGGAGGACGGTGCCCTGGAGCAACTGAAAATTCAAAGGATTTTGATCTTTACCCTAAAAGCAATTATGGTCTGTTAGAGAGATGGGGGACATATAACTTTGGAAAAGTTTCCTCTAGTTGACTATTTCTCTCTCTCTCTCTCTCTTTATACACACACACACACACACACACACACACACATATATATATATATATATGTATATGTATTCATATATATGTATATTCATATATAAACTGCATTGTTCAGGTGATAGAAGATGGCAGGTTGGATGAACCGGGGATGCAGGAAGGAAATACAGACAAGTTGATGGCTTATTTTAGGAAGTAAAGCTGTAAGTCTTGGTGGTGAATGTATTTATGGCCTGAGGTAGAGGGAGGTGCCTGGGATGGTGTCTCGGTTTCTGGTGTGTGTGTATGCCATGGGGTGAGGCTGGGAAGATGGGGAGGGAGCGAGGCTGTGAGGAGGGACAGGAGTCTGGTGTGGGAGGCGCTGGTGTCTAGGTGACTTGGATGTGGGAGGGGCCGGGTCAGACCATCCTAACTCATGTCTGGGGAGCCAGGCATCCAGTTTCAGAGGAGAGTGAGCTCTCGGGTAGAGATGGATATTGGCATTGTGTGTGTGTCAGGCGTGTAGATGGTGAGCGAAGCTGTAGGTCTGGATGAAAGCACCGGGGAGAAGAGATGCGGACTCAGAGTCCAGATGTGGCGTGGAGGAGGCCGAGCCCCGGGGGAGATGGGAGGAGGGTGGGCCATGGAGCCAAAGGAAGGAGGGCTTCAGGGAGGAGGCATTGCTGCCTGGTCACACACGGCGAGAAGGGGAAAACCCTCCGTCGTGTTCAGTGAGCAGATGCCACTGGAGGTGGACCGAGCAGGTGGGAGTGAGGGGGACGTAAGGAAATGCTGATGGCTTGTCTGTGAGGATGAGGAGGGAGAGGGCTCCCTGCCAGAGGGCTGTGAGCCTAAGGCATCTTGCCTTCTTGCTTTTGTGCTTGGGAGACAGCACGCCTGGTCAGACTCTGATGGAAGCTGTGTGTAAAGGGGAGAGGAGGGATAACTGAGTGCAAAGTTTAACTCTCCACAATTCTCACAGTTTGCTGGTGGATTTTCGAATGTTGCTGCTTGGCAAACTTATTCCAGTGATTAGATGACAATGTTCATTTATGGATCTTGCTAATACAATGTCTTATTTATAAGATTAAAATAATCATGGTGTTTGTCTCCCGCTTGTGCATGTCCCTTCCAGTTTAGTACCGGGCGCTCTGTGGGTGTCACTGGGTACCTGAGGAGAACAGCACACAAGTGCAGGCTTTGAAATAGTGGTGTGTCGCGGAACGCAAGTTTGTGTGCCTGACGCACACCAGAACGTTGGAGTCGGGAGCAGAGAAAGGTTCATCGCAGGTCCATGCAAGGAGACGGGTGGCTCGTGCCCAGCAAACCTGAACTCCTTGAAGCGGTTCAGCAAAGCGGTTTTAAAGGCCAGGTGAGGGAGCGGTGTAATTGATTGTTGCAGGCTTCTTGGTGTTGGATCCTTTGTTCTTGCCGCTGTCCACATAGGTCAGGTCACCATGTTCCTGTAAACCTCCAGCGAGACAAATGTTATTCTCTGTTCTGCAACTTTTTATCTCTATATGAAGGGACTCTTAAAGGTCAGAGCCCAGATAATAGTCTCTCCTGTATATTTCAGGCTATAGGCAACATACTTTTACAAAAGGTGCAGAGCCAGCATGACTAAGCACAGGCAACAGAGCACAGGTGTTAAAGGAAAAGGAACAGGTCTAATATGGGATCAGATTTGTTCTCTTCCCTATTACAGTTAGTCCTGGGCCAGTACCCATTTTCTGGTGATTAAGTGCTGCTGAATTCTAAATGTTAGAGAGTGTTTTTATTTAACAGATAATACAATGCAAGGTATGTTTAACACCACCGCGGCCCTGCTGAGTGTGTTTCCATGAAAAAAAAAAAAAAAAAAAAAGTAAAACAAACAAACAAAATACTCCTACGGCACTAAGACGGATGTTCCTTCCTCTGTCTTGGGTGAGGCTTATGAGGCTATCAGAGCTTCATTCACATCAGGACAAGAGAGTTCCTTAAAATATAGTGCCATTCGATTTTTCTCAAGGGATGTATCTTCCATGCTAAGTAAAAGGCAGTCAGAGTGGGAACCAAGCTACGATCTTTACTTGCTGGTCTAGTTAAGATTTTTCTTTACTGCATGCCGATAATTAATTTCTTAGAGAATTTCATGCTTTGATTATCTTTCCCTTTAAGCTAATCAGGAAAATCATGTACTTTAGAAAATGATTCGGAGATTTTAAAAAAAATATTCAGGCTATTTCCTTAAGAGACTGGGTCATCATTTAATTGCACGCTGTAGCCATGGTGGCTGGTCTCCAAAGATGACTCCCAACAACCCTGGCCCTGACATCCTTCCAGCAGTGCCCTTCCATGCTGAGCCAGAGACTCACATTAACAAATATCATGTGTGTCGCTGTGCCGGTCCCAGGGCTAGGTCTTAAGAAGTCTGGGCGGCTCCGCTTTGGGGCTATTGGAAGCCTCAAGTCATCATCTAAGAAATGTAGCTACCCAACAGGACCACATGGAAAGCCCACATGGAGAGGGAGGCCCTGGGATTCCGTGGGGGAGAGGAAGAGGCCCAGCTCTCCCGGTGTCCCAGCCGAGGCTCCAGCGGGGGTAATGGGTCCATCTCAGAGGTGCCAGCCCAGCTGAGCCCCCAGGTGTCTGCAACCGCAGCCGAGCTCACCCGGCATGACAGGGCCTCCTGGCTGTGCCCAGTCGACGCACAAACTGTGGACAGTAACAAGATGGTTATGGTTTGAGACCCCTGCGTTTTAAGGAGAATTATTACACAGTAATAGGTCACTTTATAAATGTACCCACACGTGTGCATATATGTGCCAGGACCTATATTATTGGATATTTTAGCATGTTGACCTTTTCAAAGGTGGCCACACTTGAAACCACAGAAGATACCCCATGATCACATAATTTTATATTTTCTTGGACTTGCCTGCGTCAGGGAGAGCTCATAGCAGAATAGTGACTGGAGAGTTGAAATTTTTAATACCTTCCCATTTTTCTTCTTTATAGATGATTTTAAAGAATCCCTTTGAAGTCTCTGATCTTTTCATTGAACAGGGAGTGGCTGTGCTCCACTGAGGCTCGGTGGGTGGACCTGGCCTTGGTCAGTGATGGAGTCGACAAAGGAAATGCCATCTGTCTGCCTCTCATGTCCTGGGTTTCAGTGCTGTTATTTATTGAAGTGCTTCACACTTAATATTTCTCAATGAAGGTTTAAAGAATATAATTTCTTCAGAGAAAGTATCCACATTTCCCCAGAATACTGACAGCACAGTTCTGTCTAAAAAGAGATCATTTGACACCTGTTCCGTTGCAGCCAAGGTCAGAAGGACAGTCACGCACCCGTTCACAGTGACGTTCTGACAAGGGCAGGCATCTGTTTGTTACACTGGGCTTATTATATGATGCATTACTTTTTCATTAGCAAATTACAGTGAATAGGTAGTAATGCACATTGTCATATGCGCTATATTGGCATCCATAACAAAGGAGGCTTGGGAACATCATTCCAGACGTTGCCAGCTCCTCCAAAGGGACCCTGGTTCTTCAAATGAGAGGACTGATACAAAAAAAGGTGAGATTTCCTGTTTCTTGCCACAGGTTGAGTAAAAACCATCTAGAGGCCGAGGACCGAGATGGCCAGAGTCTGTGTTTTATTCTTGTCTGTGCTCTGGGGGTCCCGGGGTTGGGATTTCCATGGGTGTCAGTAGCCCCTGGGACCCCACAGCAGAGCTGCCCTAAGGGTTGATGCCCCTGAGCCCCTGATGTGGACTTGTGTTCCCGCATCCGGCACTCTCTGCTTTCTGAGGTGGGTTCAGTTTTCAGCTCCGATTTACCAACGACCAAACTGACACTCAGAGTGATTAAGTAACTTCTTCAGAGGCACACAGCGTGTCAGCGGTGCTGGGGTTTGATTCTTAACCACTGGGTTATTCTGCCCCCAGGGTGGTACCGAAGCTCCGCAACATGAGCTAAGGTAGCCTGCTGATCTCGAACCCGTGTATCACACGAAGCAGGTGAGACTGTGAAACGCCCAAGCCCTAGTGGAAGAGCCCAGGACCTGAGTGCTCCTTCTAACAAAACGCTGAAGTGCCAGACATTCTCCAGGACGGCAGGAGGTATAGACTGGCTGGGTCTGGTCAGATACTGTCACAGGCTGTGCTCCGGGCTTCACGGCTTCAGAAAGACAACTTTGGAATTTGATTTCTAAAAGCAAAACCATGGAAAAGAAAACATGGTTCTTCTTTACATTGAAGTAGGAATATAGAAATATGTACATGGGTTTTTACCTTTAGAAGATTTACTTCAGCATAAAATACCTGACAGGATCGCTTCACCTGTGCCTTAAGAGACTCCAAGCCAAGGAATCAGTCAGACAACCCCAAAGAGCTGCTTACTTCTATGTGTGGTGAGGGTGGGAGGAGTTATTCCCTCCCCTCCGCACAGCCACACACAACGTATACACCCTGCACAATCACACACCACACACACCTACGCACTCACACCCACACACACCTATGCACTCACACACCACACACACCCTACACACACCTACGCACTCACACACACGTATACACCCTACACACACGACACACCTACACACTCACACACACGTATACACCCTACACACTCACACACCACACACACCTACGCACACACCACACACACCTATGCACTCACACACACACACCTACGCACTCACACACCACACAACCTACACACTGACACACACATATACACCCTACACACACACCACACACACCTACACACTCACACGTATACACTCTACACGCTCACACACCACACCCTTACACACACACCCCACATGTATACACCCTACACACTCACACACCTACTCACACACACTCACACACAACAGCCCTTAGTTGGGGACTCTTCAGAGCTTACCTTCCAAGGAGAGGACCACCCCTCTATCTTTGCCTTTCCTCCCTGAGTCCTCCAGTGCTCCCAGGCAAAGGGGGCAAAACACCCACATAGCTCACCCTCCTCCAGGAAGTGAGCTGTCTTCTTAGAGGGGATTCTGAGGAGGAAGATTAAATTGGCCGGTTAAGCAAATGTCACAGTAACTGCCCCAGAAAAGGAAGCAGAATTGAGCCGTTGCCAATGATCATGACAAAGGCTGGTCCATTTTGTTTGAGCCCATTTTCATGCTGCCGTTATTGCTGTGTCTTTTAAAGGAGCGGAGGCTAAGTGTTGATTTACAGGGACAAACAGAATAGACCAGGAGGGCTCAAAGCAACTGTTTCGCTCAACTGGACACATAATACACATTTTAAGAAAAGATCCAAACCTCCATGTACACATGACAGATGGCAGTAATTTCAAGAGCGTGGTTGCAGCCAGGCTATCAGGTAGCTAATATGCATTTTTAAAGTTTTCTAAGTATGTACTCTGATGATGGATGGCACCTGACATGTAGATAATCTCTGTTATGAAAGCCCTTAAATGCACTACGTAAATTTGATATGTATTTTTTAGCGTTCTGGAGCCAGCCGTGGTCTCATCGTGACCCCTTTGCGCTGGAAGAATGGCCCTGCTCACACCGTGTCAGATCTGCGGGTGCGTGCTGCGGTGTATTATGCGCTGGTTTATGACCTGCTTTTCAGAACAACCACTCCATTCCTCCTTTGCCTTAGAATGCTGGCTCGATGCTTCTATAAACAAAGAACACATATCCAAATATCGTCCCTGTCAAATCAAACTGTCCAATATGGAGATGTGTGCATTGCAGCAGTATATCCAGAGGGCTGGCCGATATACAGGGAAGAGTTTTGACAACTCTGGAAAGAAAATGAAATTGTCCACTGTGGAAACAGCAATGGGAATAGTAGTCAGGATGCATTTTATTGTAAATGCGTTTTCTTTTCTTGTTCAAGACACACAGCAGCCTCTCGCCATAGCTCACCTAAAGGTGCCCTCGGTGTATGTAAAGCAGCTTTACTGAAACGTCACCCACAGGGCGCACTCCAGGTATTCTATTGTGATTTTCTGCCACCTCTCATCACAGATTCCAGCCTTCTCTCTTCATGACAACGTGATTGCAATAATGCCTCATCCATGGTACATTATGGCTAATTTCATCTTTCCAATATTATGCTTCTCACACCACACCTTTGCCTAAAAGCCTCAATGCAGATTTCACACAAAAGATGAAGTTCATATTCCTTCACTTGGCCTTCAAGACCTTTCAGAATTGGAATTTGAAATTGTGAATTTGATTGAAATTCAGAATCCAATTTGAATTTGATTTTTCAAGCTCGTCTCCTATTTCTCCTATTCCCTGAGCAGTTTCACAGTTACAGCCACCTGAACACTGGAGGAGAACTTGTGTCTCCAGCATCTAGGCTGGTCTCAAAGCTGGATGTCCTGCCTCTTTTTCATCTTTTCTACATCCTCCAAGGGCTTTGCCCAAGTTCGTTTTTGACCAGTATTCATGTTTGAGTACATGGAACATCTATAATGTACCCGGCCATGCTGGATGTATGGAAGAAACATGTACAAGCACACACACACATATACACACCTCCATAGGGTTGAAAAGGGGGCAAGCACAACCCTTGCAGTATTAAATACGAGACACGCTAATGGCCTGGTGCTCCCCCAGGGAGGAAGTGTGGCCGTCTGTTTTCAAAGCTAAGGGAGATTTTAGAGAGGGTTCTGAGGGATGAATAAAGGTTTATGCGGAAGACCAGGGTGAGGAAGAATGGTACACTAGGCCAGGGAAGAGCATAGGCAGAAACACAGACAGTTGAAGGGGGTGAGGTGGAGTGACAAAGGATTCCTTGGAAAAGCCGGGTGGGGCAGGGCCCCGTCCGCAGGGCCTCAGGTCAGGCTAAGTAGCTTGTCTCTGTACACAGCAGAGTATGATGCAAGGGTTTGAGGCAGAAAGATGACCCGTTGGAAAGTCAATTTATATGGCAGTGGGAGGGAGGAATTGCAAGGGGGTGGGGTTGGAAGCAGGGGGTGGATGACGGCTTCCCAGTGACGTGGGTCTTCCCCCCCAGCTCCTTACACTTGGGTTTTCCTTTCCTAAGTCCTAAGATCCTAGTGGTAATACCATTCACTTGGCAATTAATACTGCTTTCTCTCTTTTTCGGTCTATATAGTTGTGAGATAATAAAGAATAGATATTGGTCTCTGCCCCTGACTCCTGCACAAGGCTCCTGAAACCCTTGTAATTTCCTGGGTGATAGGAGTGTTTTTTGCTCTAGTGAGCTGACTCTGGGTTGCTCCCGGCTGGGGGCTGGTCACAGGAAAGACCTTCCCATAATTAGAAGCTTGGGGTTTTCAGCCCCCCCCCTCCATTTTCTTTTGAGAAAGGAGAGGGGCTGAAAATGGAGTTGATGATGGATCAGGCCTATGTGATGAAGCTTCCAAAACCGCCCAGAGTTCAAGGTTTGGAGAGCTTCTGGGCTGGTGACCACGTGGATGTGCTGGGAGAATGGCCTGCCTGACAGCGCAGGGAAGCTCTGCCACTTCCCCATATCCCTCCCTAAGCGTCTCTTCCATCTGGATGTTCATCTGTATCCTTTATCATATCCTTTAATAAACTTGTAAACACAAGCAAGTTTTTCCCTGTGACCCGTGAGTCACTCTAGCAAATTAATGAAACCCATGGAGGGGGTCTGGGAACCTCTGATCTATAGCCAGTTGGTCAGAAGTCCAGGTAACAACCCGGACTTGCACTTGGCATCCTGATTTGGAGGGGGTTGTTGGAACCTCCCAGCTTGTAGCTGATCAGCTAGGGGCACAGGTGATAACCTGGGCTTGAGACTGGCACCTGAGGTGGTGAGGGGCAGTCCTGTAGGGCTGAACCCCTACCCCTAACCTGTGGCATCTGGGATCTGATGGGATCTCCAGGTAGATAGTATCAGAATTGAATTAAATGGTTGGACACCCAGTTGGTGTCCCAGAGAATCGAACACCTGGTAACCAGAGGTGTGTGTGTTCTGTGTGAGTGTGGTAGTGGTGTGACACACAGGGAAGAAACACACACAGTAGGGAAGACTGGGTTTTTCCCTATGTAGGAAGGAAAAAGTTGAGTTTTTCCTTTTTAAAGGCTTTTTTTTTTTTTGCTTGCCCAGTTAGCTCACAGTTATTAGTGGCAACAAAGACAGCACTGAGTATAAATTCCACGAGGTCAGAGCTCTGCTTACTTTTTCTTTGTATGGCATCTTACACAGTTGTATAGAAACAGTTGATTCTAAAAATTATTTGTGGTTGAAACTAAAGTCAGGCTACTTTGGGAAACTCCCCGCCAGGATAAAATAATATGGGATTGTATTCAATACTAAGGATTCTTTAAACATGTATGCTATTTGGAAATTTACCAGTTCATCATAAGGCATCAGTCACATCTAAGAAGAATGTAAAATAAAAATGTAAACATAGGGCTTCCCTGCTGGCACAGTAGTTAAGAATCCACCTGCCAGTGCAGGGGACACGGGTTCGAGCCCTGGTCCGGGAAGATCCCACAGGCTGCGGAGCAACTAAGCCCGTGTGCCACAACTACTGAGCCCACGTGCCATAACTACTGAAGCTCGTGCGCCTAGAGCCCGTGCTCTGCAACAAGAGGAGCCACCGCAATGAGAAGCCCGCGCACCGCAACGAAGAGTAGCTCCCGCTCGCCTCAACTACAGAAAGCCCATGCGCCGCAACGAAGGCACAACACAGACAAAAATAAAATATAAATAGATAAACAACTTTTAAAAAATGTAAACATAAAAAAATAGAAATTGTTAGGATTCTTATGAGAGGTGGTGATGCAGGGAGAAATGTCATTATATCCTTGCATTTTGACATTTTAAATGACTTGAAGGTCTCTAAATCTCTCAAATTTTATATATCAGTATGAATTAAACAAAAACAGCAGTGGAAATTCCAGTGCTGTAACTTTCTGAATTGTTTCATAAGCTGAGAAGCTCGTAGCTGAGCTTTTCCTGGGTGGTGATGCCATTTCTGCCTTTCTCTTGCTCACATCTTACAACTCTTAGGAGGAGAATGTGTTATGAACTCAAAGCATTAAGGTAGTTTGCAAAGAAACAATAGAATATGATTTGGTCCTGCATGCTGGGTGGCAGAGAAACATGGAAATGACATCATTTGGAAGAGGATGTGCTGAAGTTGGAGCTCTAAGACCCAAGTGTGGCTGCTCTTCCAGTGTTGAGTCAAGGCTGATGGACGTTTTCTGACCTCAATTCTATTGATATCCCTGTGTCATGTTTGTGGGTTTTGCTGGTGTTGTTTTAAAAGAGGTTCCACTGGTCACTCACACTTCTTTGGTCCTGGGTCCCTCTTAGATGCTCCCACTCAGAACTTTTCCAGTTGACTGAGGTGTCAAAGCCTTAATTTTAGGTGAGCATTTTCTTCCGAGCTCCAGAGGCTGTGCTTTACTTTGTTCCCAAGTATGTTCAGTTTTTTAAAGAATTTCCCTGAGGAGTGCCACATGCTCTGACGTATTTTGTGTGCACAGTGAGGTCAGGAAGCCAGGAAACTGTAGCCTGTTCCTAGGTAGGCATTTGTTGGAAACTGCATTTCCATCTGCCTTTCTCACATTCCCATATGTCTGGGCATGTATGGCTTAATGATACTATCCTGTTTCCTCCAGACCTGGCTGTAGAGTTCTTCATTTAGCTGATGAGACACTGTGTTTAGCTTCTTTCCCTTAAAATTGTTTGTGAAGCCTCTGTTCTCTATGTATTCTGGCATGTTTTCTCTTTTCTTCTGCCAGCTGAGGTACATAGTCCTCTGCGCATTTTTTATCTTTCAGACAGAGGAAGATACCAATGTGTAGCCTTATCCTCATGAGGAAATGTATCCTGTAACAAGAATGAAGTTTAGCAACAAAATGAAAACAAAAAGAACATATTTGATCTTTGGATTTTGACGAGAGAAATAATAAAAGAACCCTCCCAACACCACTCTGACTGTACAACCTTGAGTGTGCCTGTCCTGAGCCTCAGTTTTCTCATCTACGAAGTGGTAATAATAATACCTACTCCATAGGGTTGCCATGAGAATTAATAAGGTAATTTAAAATGCTTTCACATTTCTGGGCATACAGTGAGGGCTCAAGAAAGAGTTGATGTTAGATTGAGTTGTTTTCAAGGGGGAAAAAAGTAGGAAGACCAAAATTCACCTCTCATTCAATGCTTTTGCATAATTACCAGGTGAAAGTTTTCAAGCCTATGCTTAGGTACAATTTCCACTAATATCTAAGAGGCCCACATGTCAGTACAATAGTGATGTGGAAAGTGTGGTGTGACGTCCACACTTACCGGAATCATTTGGAACGCTTGGGGGAAAGACACATTCCTCGGTTCTACCCCAGGTCTACTAAATCAGAGTTGCTGATTAACTGACCGTAAAGTAACGTAAACACTGATGTTTGAAAACCAGGGCAAGTCAAGGATTGATTAAAAAAGAACTCATATAAAAAATAAGCAGTTCCATCTCATTAACTAGTGTTCAGCGGAGACTTTTTAGGGAGGCACTGAACCTCTTGCTAGTATCCCTCAGATGACATGGAGACCCCCAAGGAGGGTGACAGGGAGATCCCCACAAAAGAATGCTACAACCTGTCAGATGACATCAAGACCCTCAAGGAGGGGAACACAATGCTGTTTTGCCATACACATACGTGGCTGAAACGCCACTTCTCATAGGTTGTCCATTTTATTGATGTATAACTGTTCTTAGTAATCTCTTATGATCCTATGTATTTCTGTGGTGTTGGTTGTAACTTCTCCTTTTGCATTTCTAGTTCTATTTATATGGGTCCTCTATCTTTTTTTTTTTTTTTTTCTTGATGCGTCTGGCTAAATGTTTATCAATTTTGTTTATCTTTTCAAAGAACCAGCTCTTAGTTTCATCGATCTTTTCTATTATTTTTGTCTCTATTTTATTTATTGCTGTTCTAATCTTTATGATTTCTTTTCTTCCACTAACTTTGGATTTTGTTTCTTCTTCTTCTAATTTCTCTGGGTGTAAGGTTAGGTTGTCTATTTGAGATTTTTCTTGTTTCCTGAGGTAGGCTTGTATTGCTATAAACTTCCCTCTTAGAACTGCTTTTGCTGCGTCCCAGAGATTTTGGATCATTGTGTTTTCATTTTCATTTGTCTCCAGGTATTTTTCGATTTCCTCTTTGATTTCTTCAGTGACCCATTTGTTGCTTAGTATAGAACATGTTTTTTAACCTCCACAGGTTTGTGTTTTTCTGCAGTTTTTTTCCCTTGCAGTTAATTTCTAGTCTCATACGTTTGTGGTCAAAAAATACGCTTAATATGATTTCAATTTTCTTGAATTTACTGAGGCTTGTTTTTGTGGCCCAGCATGTAATCTAACCTGGAGAATGTTCCATGGGCACTTGAAAAGAATGTGTATTCTGCTGCTTTGAAATGGAATGTTCTATATAAATCTATTAGTCCAACTTGTCTAATGTGTCACATAAGGCCAATGTTCCCTTATGGGTTTTCTGTCTGCATGATCTGCTCTTTGATGTAAATGAGGTGTTAATGTCCCCTACTATTATTGTGTTACTGCCAGTTTCTCCCTTTATGTATGTTAATATTTGCTTTATGTATCTAGGTGCTCCTGTGTTGGGTGTGTATATATTTACAACGCTTATATTTTCTTCTTGGATTGATACCTTTATCTTTGTGTAGTGTCTTTCTTTGTCTTTTGTTCCAATCTTTGTTTAAAGTCTATTTTGTTTGACAAGACTACCAGTATTCCAGCTTTCTTTTCATTTCCATTTTCACCGAATGCCTTTTTCCATCTCTTCACTTTCAGAGCTGTGTGTGTCTTTCAATCAGAAGTGTTCCTGTAGGCAGCGTGATATGGGTCTTGATTTTGTATCTATTCATCCACTATATGTCTTTTAATTAGAGCTCATTACATTTAAAATAATTATTGATATGTATGTACTTATTGCCATTTTGTTGTTTTCTTGTTTTTGTTCCTTTATTCTTCTTTTGCTCTCTTTCTTTGTGAGTTGATGACTATCTTAGTGTTATGTTTGAACTCCTTTCTCTTTTTTTTGTGTATATCTATTACAGATTTTTGGTTTGTGGTTACCATCAGGTTTATCTCTCTATATCTATCTATCTGCCTATCTATCTATCTATCATCCATCTCGTTGATCTCTTAAGTTCAGACGAATTTAATGACCCTGAATTTTTAACACCCTGCCATGTTTAATGCTTTTGACCTCATGTTTTACATCTTTCTGATTTGTGTATCCCTTAACTACTTATTGTGGATATAGATGATTTTGTCTTTTAACTTTCCTAGTAGCTTTACAAGTAGTTAATATACGACCTTTATATTTGCCTTTACCTATCATATTTTTCCTTTCATAATTTTCCTATTTGTAGCTGTGGTCTTTTCTGCTTAAAGAAGTCCCTTTAACATTTCTGGTAAAGCTGGTTTTGTGGTGCTGAACTCTTGTAGCTTTTTCTTATCTGTAAAACTCTTTTTTTTTTTTTTTTTTTTTTTTTTTTTTTTTTTTTTTTTTTTTCTTTTGCGGTACGCGGGCCTCTCACTGCCGTGGCCTCTCCCGTTGCGGAGCACAGGCTCTGGACGCGCAGGCTCAGCGGCCATGGCTCACGGGCCCAGCCGCTCCGCGGCATGTGAGACCCTCCTGGACCAGGGCACGAACCCGCGTCCCCTGCATCGGCAGGCGGACTCTCAGCCACTGCACCACCAGGGAAGCCCCGTAAAACTCTTGACCTTGCTTTCAAATCTGCATGAAAGTTTTGCTGGGTAGAGTATTCATAGTGGTAGGTTTTTCTTTGCATCACTTTAAATATATCATGCCATTCCCTTCTGACCTACAGAGTTTCTGCTGAAGAGTCAGTTGATAGCATTATGGGACTTTGGAAGTGGCTTCTTGGGCTTAGTGCACACTCGTTGACCAGGAGAAGAGATGAGTTTTCCCTTTTCTGTATGAGGCCCTGACCCTGTGAGCTTTATTTCATTAACCCTGGGCTGCAGTCTCTCGGTGCTGTTTTGCTCTGGGAGCCCCTGTTGGAGCTTGACACTGTCGCTTGGACCACAGCCTGGATTGACCTTGCAGTTTCATTTAGAGGA
Organism: Platanista minor; assembly: GCA_004363435.1. Lineage (NCBI taxonomy): Eukaryota > Metazoa > Chordata > Mammalia > Artiodactyla > Platanistidae > Platanista > Platanista minor. The sequence goes on from RJWK010012324.1 coordinate 39,671, forward strand.
GGACAGATATGCTCAGAGTGGCTCCTGTGCTTCTCCACGTGGGAGTTGGATTCAAGAGAGATTTTGTAGCAGAAGTTGTCGGTTGGCACTGGTCCAGTCTGCACCCTGATAATGAGATGGAGATGAGGGTGAGGAGTGTGATGATGCAGAGGTGTGGGATGTGCATCCGTGTGGCTCTGCGTCAGCCCCAGCTGCTGTGGCATTCACTTCATTCTCCACAGAGCATTGCATGATTGGAGCTTTAGGGAACTTTCAGGTCAGCTGGTCCACTTTCCAGAGCAGAAAACTGAGGCCTAGACAAGGAAGTGACTGAGCCGGCTTAGCTGTAAAGCTGATTGCAGCCTCTGAAGGGTTTCCTTCCTTAATCCAGTCATTTCCCCACTGCAAGTCATTTTGAGGTTTTCATGGAGTGCTTGCCCTTGGTGGCAGGCATAACTTTAAAATCGCTGTCAGTTGGCATCTCTCACGCTCCTCTTTACGTTACTTCCTCTCACTGACTTTGTGCGTGAGGTCTAAAAATAAAGTGTGTATTAATAATTATAAGTATAAATAAGACTATATTAAAAATTATCATTCCCTTTCTACCTGTCTTGTGAACATGGAATTAGGACCCATGTGATACTCATTGAAGTATTGCTATTCTTTTTTTAAATTGAAGAATAGTTGATTTGCAATGCTATTCCTGTTACTGTAGTAAAAAAGAGTTTTATACGTTTAGTTTACAAATGTATAAAATGTTTCTCTCACTTTTCTTTCTGAGCCCCTCTTTCTATCTTATTCACATTCAAACACAACGTTTACTTTCCTACCTTAGAATTTATTAATCTCTCCAATGAGCGAATTGGGTTGAGAGCACAGATTTATTTAAATATTTGTACATCAGTATTGCTGCTTTTTAATAATTTTAAATGTTTTTTAAGGTGTTAGTTCATCATATGGCATGATCCACTACAA